>CAUYRT010025822.1:0-22025 GCA_963574885.1 Lepilemur ruficaudatus | reverse complement strand
AGAGATCTGTGTCCCTAGGTCCCCTTTTACAGCATAAATACAAGTGGTGGCAGATCTCAGTGAGATAATGCCGTGGTCATCCTATACCACTTCCAGTGCACCCTCTATTTTTGATATTAGATGACAACGTGGCTAAAATTGCTCTCTACAGTCGTCTCTGGAAAGACTTTTCCTCTTGGCAAAGGCTGGTGATGGATCTGATTACCACCCTCTCTCTTAGTTTTGAGGTAGTTATGAAGAATTTACTTCAAATGAATGCTGCAGAATCAGGTAATTTCTTGTTCCAAGCTGAGCGTCTGCGAACATCAAGTCTTCTGCCCTGCTCTCTCTATTTTCTGTAATCCTCCTCCTGCTTTTACAGGAGAGGCCCATGTCCTGCTTTTAGTTGGTTTTTCACCATCCCTGTTCACGTAGCTTCAAGGAGATGGAATCATGGTACCTTCAGGTAGGAATACCTAATTGTCTATTTCAGAACTTCTGACTGCTTTCTAACATGACTTACGGGCTCTTCCAGATCCTACCTCATTGCTAGAGTCAGATGCAAGAATCAAGTTCTAATTTTCCCAATTTAAAGGTCAGAGGGACGACAGAGACTGGATCTGGTCAGGAAGCTTTGTGGTTGTCTTGCCAGCCCTTGTCAGCAAGAACTCCTGCAGCCTGCCTCTTCAGGCACGTCACTGTCATTCCGTGGTCTGCCCCTGTTCATTCATACCCTGTGCCCTGCTGCACAACCCAGACCCAGAAAGAGCACATTCTTCAATGAGGCACAAATTGAATGCCATTTTCATGTGGAGGAGTGTCTTGACTCCCCAGAGAGTTACTTGTTTCTCCTCTCCAGTCTTTACGTTGTTTAAGGCATTTTTGCATTATAGTGATCTGTTTACCTAACTTTTCTCCCCACTAGACTTTGAACTCTTAGAGGACAGGGAGTGGGGATGCAGAATGTGTTTGGCACCATATGGGTGCTCAATAGATGTCTGCTGAATGAATAAATTATCTTTTATTTAAATACATTATCTTACTGGCAATATGCTAGCTGTTTTAAAAAGTATTTATCATAAAGTATACCTACATTTTTGAATCCAAGTTTTATTTAAACATGCTGTTAGTTAAAGAAAAACTATATTTTATGCATCCTTGAGAAAGAAACAAAATGCTTCTAATTGAATGAGGATATAATGCTTTTTAAAATCACTTACAATTTTTATTTTGTATTTGTTGAAAGACTCCTGTAGACTTACATGGGCATAGATTGTTTTCTTTTTCTTAATAGTATTTGAAGTGCTGTTTCTGTGCCTTTTTGTGTACAATAACTTTTCATTTTAATGCCAAATCATAGTGTAATCTTTTTGAAGACATTTTAAGTGGCAATTAAGCTCAATGTGTGTAATACCAACAGCACATATAACTCAACTGAAGAAATGAGAGTATGCTCGGCATTGACCAAGTTTGTGCAGACACAGGAAATGACAAATATGTAACAACTGCCACCTATAGTGATTGTAGGATTGTTAGATGCACGCAATTTCAGAGATAGAGAAATATGAAAATATGTTCACCATAGAAATTAATGAGATTTCTGTTCCGTTTTCTAAGTATCCTTTCTGAATAGAAAGGGGTCCCCTATGGTAAAAGGCCAGTGCATAACTTCCCATCCACTTACTTTACCAAAGTGAACTGACCTGTTCTTGGTCACAACACTAACTAGACCAGAAAGCTAAAGCTGGCTTAGTTAAGGGGCTGCCAAAACACATCGCCACCTTGGCCACAGAGAGACTAGCAATATGGCGTAAAGCAAAAACCAGACCTGTGAACTCACAAATGGTGCTGTGAGGATGGTAACAACAGGCCTTTGGCTGTGCACATACCACTGTCCTGAAAGACACATATGAGCACCACATTCAGTGACTGATGCTGCAGTTCTCAAAATTATTCTTAGCATAAGTTCTTTATGGCTAAAGAGTGTCTCAAAGGATTATAACAGTGAGTGCTTTTTAAGTACTTTATGTACATTAAATTGTTTAAGCCTAAAACAACCTCATGAGATAGACACTATTATTACCTTCATTTTTCAGATAAGGAAATGGATGAAAAGATAGTTGAAGCAAATTGTCCACGGTCATATAATTATAAGGGGCCGAACCAGGACTTGCCTGGAGGCCCTCCGTCTATGCAGTCTGTGCTCATAACCTTGAAGGTGTGCTGGATATTGCATCATCTCCCTCTCCCCACCCCAACTAGCACTACCAGATTTGGAAAGTAGAAGCCATCTAACGCCATTTCTTCATATAGATAGCTTCCCCCATCTTCCTTTTAGGGAACTAAGAAAGGCTTCCTTCTGCTCTTTGATCTAGGCCTGCCTACGGTTGTTTTTTGCAGGGGAGTCAGGCTGGATGATGAGCTCAGAGGAAATAGTGCAATTGCTTTTCAAATAAAAAGTGCTTCAATAGTTTGGCCATAAATCAGGAAAAGCAGATATAACGAGACGAAAATATGATGACAGTTGAGGCTAAGAGTAAAGCTATTGCAAAAATACACAACTGAGGAACTTCCACAGTTCACTTGTACCAGGCTCCCAAAGGGTTATCTGGTTATTACCAACCAGAAACCAAGTGGTTGGGTAGACGTTTGGTGACACACTTAAGCAGTTGTGGCATGATATTGAGTTGTTGCTTTGAACATATTTTAACATAATAAGATTCAAATTTTCTCCTTTTCTTTGGATTTTTCAATATTAAATTGGAATTAAATTAAAGCATTAAGTCAACCAGCTTAGAGCAAAGCAAATTATGTCAGGTTCAGCATTGAAGGCTTCACTATGGAATATCTATTGACTCAAGCTTATTAACTTGTAAATCCTCTGGTTTTAGATTATGATCTATTGATTATCTGCTTTTATTTGTGTTTTAAATGAATAAACAAAAAGAAATGATCATGGTTTAGTCACTACACCATAAGAGAAAATGTACTTCAGCTGAGCATACTTAATTAAAAATAAAAACAACTTTTATTCCTTTTGAGAGCTAGAAGTTGTGGTTCTTATTTTAATTTAGGCAGATCAAAGATTATTTTTAATTTTACTCCATTACTTCTATTAGACATTTGGACAAAACAGGAAAAAAAAATTCTCCCTGAGCATACATGTGTGACATTTTGAATGTATTATTAATTGTTTGACAATCTATTATTTTGCTTGGCTTATCTTAGAAATGAAGCAAAAATGATCTGTCTCATGGTAGTAGGAAAATTGTCTGCAAAGCCCTGTCACTAATGTCCTGGAAATGAGGCAACCTCTGAGAGCCAGGTGTTTTAATCAAAAGAGCAGTCAGCTTAATCAGAAGACCTGAGTTCAAGTTTTGATTGTCAGTCACAGTAGGGGGACATTAGGCAAATTACCTACTTTTTCTGAGTCTGGGTTTCTAATAGGTAATATCTTTCTTATGAGCTTTTGTGAAGGTTAAAACAGATGACCGTTGTCAAAATGCCTGGCACTTAATTGGCACTCAGGAAGAGAATCTGATCCTTGCTAATAGGAGTGGCTAAGAAAACATGGGGGTCTATTGATACCAAAGGGCAATTGTTTAAATTTGATTTTACGCTTTGTTTAAAGCTCTCAGCATTAACAAAAATTCTGAGATTGGTTTATGATTCAAGGGTTAAATTCACAGTCAAATATTTTATTTAGCATCTACTCTTTTTCCAGCGTGGTGCTAGGCACTAAAGGGAATAGAAAGAAAAAGTAGAAAGTATGCAAACCCGGTTTAATTAGGAACTGCAGCCCAGTAGGAATGTAAAATTTACATTCCAGAAACCACTACAGAAACATATGGAAACTTATGCACTGAAGATGTATGCATAAGAAATCACCATGGGTTTAGGTAGTCACAAAATACTCCCAAGAAAGGATGGGCTTTAAATATCAGTATGTAGGAAATGTACTAGATCTCTGTTTCAGAAGAGTAGCATTACATCACTCAGTGCAAGATGTAAACAATTAAAACAAATTTAAAACTCAAAGAATCTTAGAATCAGAAGGGAATTTACAGTTAGCAATTTGACCTTCATATCTGATGCAAAAATACCAGAAGACAATAGGAAGAAGGATAGGGAAGGAAGACATCCTTTCAAACACAGTAAGAACTAAAGACCAATTTGCAAAAGTTGCATTTACTGTAACTGAGACACTGGAATCTGCTGATTTAGACATTTAGAAGAGAAATTATTCCATACTAGTTGAATGTAGAAAACTGTTATTTTGACATTTGGATTACTTTATGCCACTAGACAAGGATGGAAAAAAAAAAAAGGAAAAATATAAAAGAACTTAGACCAAGTGGCTGGGGTGGTTGATAAGATAAAATAGGGATGCTGTTACATAATGGAGGTTGGGATGCTTAGGAAGGAGCCTGGAAATCCTTGTCCCTCTTCTCCCTTTTTTTGGACCACTTTTCCAAGTTAGTGGAAGAACAGTGCAAATCTATGAAGGTGAGACCACCAAAAACTCAGATCCTTTAGGAATGAGCTTGGTTGATCTTTTCAGCCAAATAACCCCAACTCACTAGGAAGATGAGGAAGAGAAGTCATTAATATCACTGCTAGGCTCATGACCTATTGCAGAAATAAATTCTCTAGTCTATACTCCTATACCTGTTTTTTTTCAAATTTTTGTTGTGTCATGATATAAATACTCATTCTCTTCTTTTAGCCCTTTATTGTATATATGATATGTTGAGGTGGTTATATTTACTATTTAATTTTTGGGCTGCAGATTATCAAAATAGGATTATGAAAGAATGGAGAAAGATTAAAACATTATCCAGAGCTCCTGGGCTTAAAGCTGGATATAGTAATTGGAAGAAGTGTATTTATATTTTGCAATGAATAAGTCCTATTTTGTTTTACTTGGAATATGGAGCATTTTTGAAGAATATAAAGGAAGAAATAAAGGATGTTAGATAGCCAAGGGGTGGACTGGCATTCAAGGAAGAATTCACAACCAGTACGTGAGGGTTACAGACTCAAAGAACAGATCTGGAAACTGAGAAAATGTCTGTATTACACAATTCTTCTGATGGTCTGGCTTTATATTCATAAGCAATAAAGAGTTTATCTGTCCCTTGCAGAGTTGTGAAAGGGAAGTCAGCGACTGAACATGACCTTCATATTCCTGGGCTGAAGGTCAGTGCACATGCTGATGGGTACTGGGGATTAACTGGATTATTCAGGACCAAACCCAGACTCCTAAAGCCCAAAATCTGATTATACATCATCCTCATTCCTGAACTGAGATTCTTCTTCCAGTAAACTACATGGTTTGTTCCTTTCCTCCTTCAAATCTCTGCTCCAGTGCCATCTTTTGTAAGGCCTTCCCTGGCCTCTCTATATTAAATCCCACACTCCCTCTATCGACAGGCCAACACCCCTCTCTTACCCCCAAAGTTGGCTAACATGACACTCTCCTGACAGTCAACACAGCACCTCTTATCCCCTATTTATGCTTTATTTTCCTTCATTGCCCTCATCTTACATTTGGTATGTATATCTTACTTAGATACCTTATTTATTGTCTTTATTTCCCCACTAGATTAAAAGCTTCAAGAAAGAAACATTCTTGTCTGGTTTATTCACTGTCTCATATACCCAGGAGGCATATGTTAAGTGCACATACATACTGATTTGATGAGTGAATGAATGAATGAACGAATGATGTTCTGGATCAGTCCTTGGAAAGGGAAGAATGGGAGTTTTATAGCATGGAGTAGCTGGCAATATTCATCTATTTATTTACTTTTACTGTGTAGTGATATAGTTTATGGTTCCATACTAAGTGGGTTTATAAATTATATTATCTGGTTTTAAGTATACTACATGGTTCAAATGTAATGCTAACAATGCAAACATAAATGAAGAAAAATAAATGGCCAATTCAATACTTCTTACGCCAAGTTCTTTACCAGTCACAGATTAAAGTATAAAACATTAATAGTCCCATTGTACTTGACCAGAAATGAAAAAAAATTTTTGAAATTACCAAGGAAAACACTTATAAAATAGATTGACACCTAGCATTATTAATGATGAACTATTTACTATCCCTTGATGTGCTATTGATCGTATTAACTCATAATTAACAAAATATTTTCTTGATGATTTTGCCTATATTTAGTCCTTTAAAATATCTATTTTATAGTATAAATAATATTAGTTAACTAGTACATATTTTATAATTTACAAATAAGTAAGTATACATATAATGCGGATGTGTACTAAAAAATTATTATGTACAAGAGTGCATATTCTAAAAAGTTTGTAGACCATTGGCCTATATTAACACTCTTCCATCATCAAAGCCATTATTAAGAAGGAAAACAGAGCAAAATCTTTTTCCTCTTTGAAAGTATAATTGAATTTTGAATTTGATCACAATTTAATGATGAATACAATTCTAAAATAAGAACAAGTAACTCACTTAAGTTGTTGCTTTGCAATGGACAAAGTCCAGTAATACTTTTTGGAAGATAAATGCTTGCGGATAATTTGTGGGGGAAAAAAAATCTCATTCCCTTGACTAATTTCCCAGTAGGAAGTGCTGACTATTATTGGTAAAAATGATACCAATGGTCATTGCCCAGGTGGCATTTTGAAGAATGTAGTTGGAGACAAAAGCCCTATAAAATGTGCATGTCACAAAATCATACTGAACCTCTGTTATGCACTTGGGCTATTTTAACCAGTTACATTGTTACATTTATTTTATTAGTTCTTTTGGCTATTTCTCAGGTTGAACGGTTTGATTTAAATTCTCTGTTAAGCTTAAAGACTAGAGTGAAGAAGACCAATGCAAATATAAGTGGTTTTGGCAAGGTATAAAATATTTACAGTGTCCCTCACTGCCTTGTTACTTACAAGATTGCAGGTAATCAGTTATGCGGCAAAAGGTAGTGCGCTCGGAGGGAAGCGGGGAGCTGTGGGTACACAGGGAACTCACTCCCCATCCCAGGGAAGGATGTTCAGTTATCACAGTGAATGTCATCTTAACAATTGTGCAAGCGCATCATTCACTGTGGGTGACTAGAAACAGATGAAGAGGAGCTGAAAAATGGAGGAATTTTCCTTGTCTCATGTCTCTCTGATAACGAGGCAGACTACAGAGCATGAAAGATGAGGGCTGCCCAATTCAAACCAAAGCACGTAGCCACCATCTGGGCATTTTAAAAGTAGGACACACGAAATGCTCAGATGTATCCCCCAACAGGGTGCAATAATATAGCAGTAAAAAGAAAACTACAGTGAACTATGGCTACTTCCACACTTGCAATCATTCTAGTACAAGAAGGGGAAAGGATTTTCCAAAAACCTTTGCTCAGGTGCATGCTAACTGCTCACACGTTAAGTGCATAGATGGTTCCAGCGTCTTAGCAGCCGCAAGTGGCAGGTAGACATACCCAGTAGAGGGCGCTCTCCTCATGGAAAGAAAGGGGGCTGACTGCTCTGGACGATTGCTCAGCTGGCGGGCTCAAAAACGAAAATACTCCTTAGACTACAAACACTAAAATAGTCATTCCTTTCAGAAACATTCACTACTGAAACAAATATTGACTTTTAAAATGATATGTTTCACATTCAAGGGTGCACTCAATTGAGGCATTTCTTTCAGGTGCTGCCCGATGTAGACTCTTAATTTTCCCAACTAGAATTACTAAGTTACTCAAAAGTTAGAAAACAAAAAACATTAACACTATCTTATGGGTCACTGAAGATGAAGGTTCAGAATTTCTTATTTCTGGAAGCCCCCATCAGCCTCTAGATGTTCACTGCACGCAATCTACTAATACTGCACGGTAGGTTACTGCTGCATCAGTTTAAAAACATGGCAGCCCCATTTTCTTCTTCAGATATACATTTTGCAATAAGAGAGAGAGATAATAAAGTTATTTATAGAAACTGATGGCAGACATATAGAAGCATATAATCTTTGAATGGCCACAAAATGAAATGCATGAATTAAAATGTTTAATTCATATATTTCGATGGAATTTTAATTGTATAGACAGAGAGCGTTTTATAATCCCTTCTAAAGTTCTTTCATATTTGCAAACGTGAGTATTCACAAGATCAAGTAAATTTACAAGCTTCTCATTTGCTGGGTTGAGGCTTAGAGAGGCCACCAAATGGCAAATAAGGAAGAAAAGTGCATTGCCTGTTGTAAAACGCAGTATCAAAACACCCTAAGGATGCTAATCATTGCTGGAAGTAATTTAAAAATGTCTTTCTGCCTTAGGAAAGAAAGGAACTCTAAGGAAATATAAGTGAGGGAATTGAGGAGAATATATTTTAGGAAGAAAATCTATCCAGAGGGAATCTTTCCATTTAAATTTCCTTGTGTCGGTTGCAATTCCAGATACATTGAAGAGGAAAATTCCTCCAGAAATTTTTGGGCATTTTCCAAAGATTTTTTGGGGGCTATCCTCATGCATCATTTTTTATTTTACTCCTTGCTAAGAATTCTTATTAGCTAACCTAACCATTCAATTTGTCCTGCCTACTTTGTAATGAATAAATAGCATGTAATTGGCCACCTGGGGTTCAAAGAGGGGAATGTGGAGTTGATATCTGAATACTGTAACGTGCTGACAACATACTGGCCACACTCTATTTCACAACATTTAAAATCAAACTTCTTCATCCTATTCACATCTCCCTCCCTTCACTCCATTCCTGACCGTCCGTGAGACTAATATCATTTCTTTAAAGTGATTTATTTCTAACAGATGTGATCATCCAGCCACAGGGACCTGGATGCACTGTGTCCCCTAACCACTTTAATTTCTGAATGTAATAAGCATATATTCCACTAATAAATAATTATCGCTCTGTTAAGGAAAAGATGCCAAGGCTTGTGGTATGATGACCAGGGACTCCTGGGCAGGAAGGACAAGGAGATGGACTCCCCTGGGGTTCTTCTATGCTCAGTCTAAATGTGCTATTGTATTTCTAAATTGTGGTAGGGTGTGATGGAAGAAAATCAGTCACAGTTTAATGTACACAGAAATATTCAGAAAGCTACTTTTAGGTATACATTTAGTTTCTCATAAATCAGGTGTTACACAAGATTAGGTTAGAAAGATGGCAGCACAGGTCTTGGTATAGAGCAAAGTCTACAGGACAATATCAGAGAAGTGGATTTGCCCTTCTTCCTACCTTCCTCCCCCACCCAAGTTCTTTCTCTTTTAGCATCTTGAGGGCAGGTACTGGATGTGTGTGTTCCACCTTTGCCATGATCAAAACTCTGTTTTTTTTTTTTGTTTGTTTTGTTTTGCGACAGAGTCTCATTCTCTTGCCTGGGCTAGAGTGCTGTGGCATTAGCCTAGCTCACAGCAACCTCAAACTCCTGGGCTCAAGCAGTCCTCCTGCCTCAGCCTCCCGGGTAGCTGGGACTACAGGCATGTGCCACCATGCCCAGCTAATTTTTTCTAGTTTTAGTTGTTTGGCTAATTTCTTTCTATTTTTAGTATAGATCGGGGTCTCGTTCTTGCTCAGGCTGGTCTTGAACTCCTAAACTCAAGGGATCCTCCCGCCTTGGCCTCCCCGAGTGCTAGGATTACAGGCGTGAGCCACTGCGCCCAGCCAGCACTCTGTTTTTGAAGGCTGGTGAGTTGGCCCTCGGCAGTGTCACAAAGTCAATGATGACATCACACACAGGTGCACCTGGTGAGGTTCGAGCTGTGATTCAGCACTGTCCAGGACCAAGTGAGGCATCACCAGAACATTGCAGACTTGGAGTAATATTTTACAAGAGTTCAGTATCTCAAGTCACGCTTCAGAGGAGAAGCCTCCTCTAATTTTCCCAAGTGACAGCCTGCCTCTTGGCTGGAGTTAGCTTTTCTTTCCCCACTGCTACACCTGGATTCTTGGGTCAGTTGCCACAAGACCATTCTGCTACTAATATTTTGTGAATTAACACATGCTTTTGGGAAAGAGATGTTAGCCAATGCAGGGAAAACAAGAAAAGGAGAAAGTTTTTCTTTTTTTAAAAAAAAAAAATTCTGGACCAGTATCCCCAGACAAGACCCTGTCAACACATTGTGACACACGACATCTTCACGTACCGATTTCTTCTCTAAAAATCTATTTCAACTCATATGAACCATTATACACTGGGTGCTGGCTCTGTTCCTGCTACTCTACAAGGTGCTGCCCCGTGAGGGAGGCATCGTTAGGCAGAATCTACTGAAGTCACACACTAAGAAAGAGCCAGACAGAGCCAGTCTCTAATCCATGTTTCTTGACCCGAGACCCACGCTGCTGACCCCCTCACGTGACAGCTTTGCTAGATAGCTGATGAGAATATTTTGATATTAAAAAGATCATTTGTTTTACTATCAGCCCAATAACAGGAGAGGTTGGAAAAATGTCCCCCTCCCAAACTTCTGAAGTAGAGACTTGTCATCAGATGGTTTAAAACCAGACTTCTATTTCTTTGCCTGAATAAGGTAATGTCTGCTCTCTCTCTCTCTTTCTATTTGAATCCCACTTATTGTTTAAAGCACAGACCTCTCCCAAAAGCCTTCTCTAAACTTTTCCAGTCCAAGTGATCCTTTAATTCTTTGAATCTTCTATAAGCTGTGTTCTATATTTGTACTAGGCAATGAATCATATCAAGCTATGTGGGATCTCTTTGTCCTATTGAACTGTAATTTGTGGCTTTCACTGATATTTAGCTTTTCATAAATAACATCTTGTTCCTCTAGGCTGCTCACTCAAGAGGCATCACTGTGTGGTAGAAAGAACAGAACTTAAAAGCAGAAAGAACCTGCAAATGAATCACACGTCTTCGCAGCTAGCTCTGTGACCTTGGGTATGCTGCTTACCCTCTCTGAGTTGCAGCTTCCTCATTAATAGATCACAGGTAATAACACTCCACAGAGTGCTTATCAAGATGAAATGCCATGGCATAGATGTGCCCACAACATGTTCTATGCAGAAAGTTCTCAGCTTACAAATTGAAATTGGAACATATAAGTGATTCTTCCTCAACTTGACTTAGCTGAGAACATATAGATCTCCTTTTAGGCTATACATAGAACACAACCAAGCATTTGAAAAAAAATTCTAGAATATGATTATAGATTAGGTAGGAATCAAAAATAAAAGTTAAGTCATAAAGAGAAAAATAAAGCAGGGAAGAGAAATAGAGAATGTGCAGGGGAGAGGGAAGTGAAATTAAATTGTATCTGGGCAGGCCAGGGTGACATTTTGTAGTCAAGATCACTGGGTACAATGTACACTATTCAGGTGATGAGTACATTAAAGCCCTGATTTCACCACTATGCAGTTCATCCATTTAACAAAAAACTATCTGTACCCCCTAAATCTATTGAGATCAATTGAAAAAAAGACCAGAAGGAATTGTGGGAGCCAGCCATGGGGACACCTGGGTGAAGGGCTTTCTAGACAGAAAATGCTCCAGTCAAAGGATCGCTACCACTACCTTTGTGCCATGAGGAAATAATAACTGGTCCTCATTAATATTAATGCATGCACCCATGCAAATAAGACCTGTTTTTGTTTCCTAGTTTTTTTTCCCCCTCTTTTTTCTTTCAGTTTAAAGGGAAAATTACATCCTAGGCTTTGTCCCTTCAGAAAAATGGAGAAGAAAAAAAAGGGCTTAAAGAAAAGATGAATCTCCACTAGGAATTAAAAGTAGTTTTCCTTCAGATTTTATATATATCTCAGTATTATAAACTTTTCTTTATATTTTTACTTTAACAAACTGTATTTACAACATCTTAGAAGATCAAAAATTTGGAGAAATTGTACAATTTTGTTGAATAAAACATTGGTATTCTTATGACTTACGTGGAATTTTTTTTTAGGTGCCAAGTGTTTTTGGTAAAATAGGTATAAAAATATTTGAAGGATTCAAGTCCTACTCAAATATTAATGGTTCTTAATGTAGTTCTCAAAGATTTATGATTCTCTTGAGTAAACTTCCTGTTAATATTGTGCCCCAAATAGCGAGATTGCTTTCTTCGGAAATACGGCAGAAACTGTACTTGTAATACTACTTGTTATAGTTAGGGAGGATAGTGGAGTCTTGACTCTTTTCCCCGTAACAGAAATACTTAATAAGGTCAACTTCTATTACATCATTTAGTTTAGAATAGGTTATCTCCCTGCTCACCTGGTCTGTTTAACGTTTTAGATAGACATGGAGAGGGCTGTGGTACAAGATGTGTATATGGGCACACTGTGAGTTGTGACACTTGGTTTAAAAAACATCACTGTTGGAGAACACAAGAGAATTGGAATAAAACCTGGATGGACAAGACTCTTCTCCCTGGAAAACTTCCAGAGGGGACCGTGCTCTTGACATTCCAGAGATAAGAAGAGAGTTTTCAAGACACTTTCTATTTCCATTCGAGTTCTTTTGTATGCTGGGTTGCCTGCCATTATGTTTATGTAATTCTGACAGTGTTCTTAATGACACACTAACAGATTGTAAAACACGCTGCTGGCATTTACTTGTTTTTTATATTTTTAAAACAATGTCCTTCATGTAACAGTAGTTAAGCGCGGCAGAAGGACATCATTAGAGCCATGGTTAAACTGTAATTTACACCATTAGGAAGGCAGGAGCAATTTTTATTGCCTGGCAATTTTCTTGCTGAAATATTTGGACCATATGGCTCAATTTGTGTAATAACCTTAATTTCTGCACCCTTCAGGTCTGCCTCCATCTCCTACGGAATGGTAAAATGCGGTTTAGCAGAAAAGGCAACTGTCTATACTTAGAGAGTTGAGATTAATAACATGTCACGTCCTGTTTTTGGTGAAGGAATTCGAACAGCAGCCAGATGGTATCTCTACAAATAACTGTCAGGGGTCTTGATCTAATCAATACAATGTATTAATACATCTCCCTTTGCTGTTTCTCCAGGGGCTGGTGCACAACATCTGGAAAGAGGGGGGCCCGCCAAGTAGAAAGCCGATTCTTTTCAGAATCAAACTGAGCCCAATTAATTTTTCATGTATCCTTGATAACTGTTTCATAATGAGCTATGCGTCTTGACGGATTTGGGGTTGGCAGAGCAGGCTGCCCCTGCTTTCTATCCCCATTCAGTCCACTTATAGAAACCAACCCATTAATCAAGCTATCTGGCATAAAACCTGAATCTCAGCTCAGCAAGAGATCAATAACCATCCTAAAAAAACACAGAACCAGCCACTAATGGGCACAGGTATCCAGCCATGACATTAGTAATTGCTTTAGCAAAAATAAAACTCTGTACCATAATCACCCAATAGGAACTTACACGATAAAATTCATTACTTGTGTCTTGTCGAAAAGTAACATTTACATCCGTTAAAAATATACTGCAATTTTACTATCTAGACATGACCGTTATCTTTCAGAGTTAGACAACGCACCCTTTCGAATGGATTAAAACTCTCTGATTTTGTAATGTGAATATTTAATAATTCAAGTATCATATAAAATGTTTAAAAATGAGTTATTACACTTATTTTAAATTCAGAGTACCTGAGGGGCTCCTTAATACAATCTTTAGCCCGATGGTATATGACACCCGGCGAGCCTGCTGTGCTAGGAGCTCTGATGCGCTGTCAGATCAGTCAGATTTCGTTACTCTTTGGTTGGCTTAGTGGCAAGGTTTACAATTCAATTCATAAATCCTTATCACTTTCTCAAGTGGTATGGTTTCATCCCAAACCCTTACTCTTACCAAAATTAAGCCAGTCATTTTACTTTTCAGTTAGCAAATGTCTTTTGACTTGGCAGAGATTTCTGCATTTTGGTTATTTTCTTTTATTGTTTTTTTTTTTATTATTATGGATACACAATAGTTGCATGTCTTTATAGGGTACCCATCATGCTTTGTACTTTGGTTATTTTTGAGAGACCCGATGGCTTTGTCTATAGAGAGGAATGCAGAGCTGAAATGGGAGATGGAGGAAAACCCTTAACTGCTTGGTAAAACATTCCTCAATGGCTCTTAGACAACAAGTGGAAACCTGTTTTGTCCCTAGGAGGGCCTGAGATTTTGATTAGGAAAAACTCCTGGGAAGTGCTGCCAAAAAGATAGTCATTCATTGGCTGATCATCTGATCAAACCCTGCCAAGATGATAGAAAGGTCTAAGGAATCATCCAGGAACTTTAAGGTGATGTCACATTCATCCTTTCTGACAACATGAGTAAGAATCATGATGCCTGTGTTTGTTCTGTCAAACACAGAACTGTAGGATTCTGTAGGATAGGTGCTGGGTTTGGAATCAAAGCTATGAATTAGGGTGCTCCTAGGTTCTTTTAAGTATTTATAAGTACAATCAATGCCTATGCATGACCGAATAATTACCTATTATATTGTAATTTGTTGCTTTTCTTATTCTTTCTCCAAGTACACCATGAGTCCCAGAGAAAAAAAACTAGTTCTTCTTTATTTGCATCTGTTGTAGCTTGTGGGCACGGTAGAGTCTCAAAAAAGAAACGTGTGAACAACTAACTAATGGAAGAACTCAACAGTATTTCTTGGTCTTGATCACCAAATTAGATTTGATATGTCTCAGTGCTCAACTGCAAATACCTTGCAGTTTTCATACAGGCATGAGTTGAAGAGAAGCAATAGCCCAGGATTTCAGCTTATATTTTGTTTGCTGTTGCCCAGTGTAAATAAACAGAAAAGACTCTGACAATAGAGTGTTTATAGTGAAGTTGCATGACATCAGGCAAGAAAGCTATTTAAAGAACTGAATTACACAACTAGACAATATTTGAAATTTGGGATCCACAACAAATGTCATCCAGAAATTCCAATTTGTGTGATGTCATTATCAACATATGTAATTTATACAAATTTAAACCCTCTGTGGCAAAGATAGAAGATAGTTGCTATTCTAGGGCCTCCCAGTTCATATATATGACCAACAATGTCAGCAGTTCTAGCTTAGTAATACCCAGGCACAGCACTAACAAGATGTTTCACCTTAAAACTTATATTGAGATAAAAAGATTCATTTGCAAACCCATCACATATGTATTCACAGGTGGTGGGTGTGGGTCATTGCATTTGGATTAAAAAGCAAATGTCTCTCTCTACATGAGAGGTCACTAGCTTGTGTAAGGCAAAATCTTTTCACTGTTCGGCATAATTAGAATATTCCAACAGTGGTTTCAGTAATTTAAAAATCACAGTATTGTTGTAATATTTTTCTAGGCTTCAGGAGCTCACAATTGTTTGGTCCAATCAAATCTAGGAACACTAGAGAAGTTATCACCCATCAAGGTAATTACTTTCAAGTTGAAATAATTACTCTATCAATGTTAATGGTCTTTCAACTTCAATAAAGCACTCACCTGCCGATAATCACAGCTAACCTCTTGCTCTAATGCAATTCCCTCTCTATTTAGTAGGTTATATTACAGCCGTTACAGTGGTCACTTGTCCTGAACAGCTGCTGAATTTCACTTTGATCGGCTGTGAACCATAAAAAAATTGGTCATCTGTGTATGATTTCCCCCTCACCCATAAGCCCTTGCAGAGCTAAGGATATGATCTCTTGGCTGTAATAGGGTACTTTAGGGGCAGCCATCTTGTCTCAGGTAGTGGCTACTTTCCACTTGTGACAAGAGCAGAGTAGTTCAATTAACTTCTGCCCTTCACTGCCACTTACAGCTTGCTGTCTTGGCTAAATGGCATATAGTCTGAATTTATGGCCTGGGCCTGTTAATATTTGGACTAGTTCGTTTTCCTTTCATATACGTTTTGACAAGGCTCCATGGTATTCTTGAATGTCTAAATAGGGTTTCCTTATAACTTGATTAAAGGCCAGAACATAGCAACATACTTGACCCAAAAGTCAAACAGTCTCCCCACCAACTGCCCCTCATGTACTGATAGTCTGGTATTTGGCATAGGGGAAGTAGCTAGATGCCAATTTGGCAGAATGTGTGCAATTTGGGAAGTGTGTGTGCATGACCAAAAGACCTCATCATGTTCTGCTGATATGATCCCAGTTCGAAGGGAAAGGGCAGAGTCCTGCGAGCATCATGGCAGGTAAACAGGACCTCTTTATAGGGTGGAAATCTCCTGAGAAGGGCTCTTAGAGTAGCAGGTATAAGATATTATTGTGTATGTGTGTGTGAGCAGGAGAGATGGGGCAGTAATAAACCTCAGGGAGACAAAAAAAGCATGCTCTTGTTCCAGGCAATATAGAAAGGAAATAGAATCTAATCCAGTGCTTGGTAAATTACCTGGAAATTGACAGTGTGATATCGGGAAATATTTCAATCTGCAAGCTCAGAATTTTGTTGCAAGGTGAGGAAAACTTAAGGTATATAAAACATAAGAGTTTTTATTCATGACCATATTAGTACAGTTGTCTTATACAAAACAGAACTTTATCTACATCTGCTAATTTATTCCAGCCTCTGTTATTCAGAATAGTAGAACCTCTAAAGTTTTAGTCTGTTTATATTGCTATATTTATAGTACTTTGTAAATACATTGATTTATTATCCATTACAATAGCCCTGTGAGATAAGTAATATCTTAGGTCAGACTTGATGAGTAAGAAGGGGGGAGAGATGATGTGTAGGGGTATGATCATTCCATGAGGAGGGAATAATGTGTGAGGATCCTAATGTAGTCTTCAAGTGGAAGGATTCAAGACACAGTTTGGAAGTGGAATCTATAGGCTTTAGTGAAGGATTGGATATGGAAGTATGGAGGAGGGAGAACGCAAAGATGATCTGACTTGAGCAACTGGAAAGATGATTAGTTATATAACAGGGTGTGAACTGGGACTGTATTTGAGAATAATGAGTATACCTTAGAAAAATATTTAACAGGTAATAAATGACTCTACTGGAACTGCTAGACATATCAATGTAGGACTTACAGAGAAATACAGCCTTATACCTTCAAACCCCATCTTCCTCTGAAGATCTATACAAGACAACCTATAGAAGAGAAGATCCAAGTTCGGGAAAAGCAAATTAATGAAAGGAATTCAGTGGAGAAGCAAGAGCTTTGGTTATTTACTTCCTAGTTGGGGAAGGGAATGAGGTTTCTCCACATTCCTCTTTCAAGATGTAGCCATAACAATTTCTTCTCTTGAAGAAATTGAGGGTGTTGCAAGAGAGGTGATATGGACAGTCTACTCTTGGCAGGGCTTCCTACTGAGCTGAAGAGACTCATGGGACAATTTTGATGCAGTGACTAGGGTAGAAAAGGGTCTTCAGAGATCCTCATGTGATCCCAGAATTTTGGAAACTTTGGGGTCATGGCCTAACAGAGAAGCTAATACCTGCTTCTTATTCAATGAATTCTGAATTTGGGAGACTGTCTGGGTCTCACCCAGCATGGTAGGTCAAGTAGAAAAGACAGTACTGGACAAGCTGTACTTTCATTATTTGGTGGAACAAATTTTCCACAGGCCTAGTGGCTGCCAAGAAAGGAATGAGTCTTGTCAATGTGATGGGACCTGATATTGACTGCCTAGGGGGTCCAAGCCAAAACTTGGGAGAGGGGAACCCAGAAGTCAAAGAGGTCATGGGGTGGACCTCTGGGACGGTAACAGTCAAGGGTGTAAGAAATCAGCCAGGGGATATATTGCCTGCATCAGGGAACAGTGAGGCATGGAATCACCTATGGGGTCCTCTATATAACCGACAAAGAAAATCTCATGTCTGTGGCGCCTCCCCCACAGGCATCAATAGTAGGTGGATTAGAACAATATTACTGAGTAAGGTTCTGCTCCTTTTGGTCTAATTCTCTCTTTTTTGCCATGGTCCTGGAGAAATCATTAGGAGAGGAAGAGGAAACTGAAGGATGAAAATGACTATGTCCTCTCTTCCTCACCATAGATCCCTACATACATGTCAGACTTTGATCTAGACTGGATTTTTTAAACACCTGAAATGAGTCTTGACTGCCAATTGGGTTGGTCCTTGTCACTGAAAGTGACTGGAAAACCAGGTGACCTACTTTAGTTATTATTGATGGGTCAGCAAGGGAGTCCTGATGGAGCCTGTTGAAATAAAGTGGTTGGAGAAAAATAAAGCTCTTTCAAAGAAGTGGTTATATGGAGTTCAAGGAGACTTACATGGTTCTCATCACTAACAATATCAAGCAAAAAGTAGATTCCGAATATGTATCTGTGACTGGCAAGGTATTAATAGAAAAAAGGGGTAAAGATTATGCAAGGCTTGTAAATGTAACGTTGTCAAACCAAATATATCATTACAATAAAAGAATGGGTTATACCAACAAGTATTCATTGTTTTGTATGACATTTATCTAGCCATATTTTTGTATCTTTTATATAAAAGAAATAATGACACAGTTCTCATAAAATGTGAAAATCTTGGCTTATAGAACTGACACAGAAAATATGGTAATTATTTTTATTACCAAATTTTTCTTCACATTAGAAAAATAGTCACCAAAGGAGTCCTTTTAGAGAGCTACGTCTCCCAGAGCATTTCTATTGTCTAATAAATGGGTCTGGAGAGGAAAGGCTAAGAATCATCAACTTTTAAGAGCTACAACCAATCTAAGATCATATGTAAAGAGCAATAATATTTTATGTTATAATAAGCCAAAATAAAAATGGGATCAAAAATGAATTCATCGGTTTGCTCACAAACTCTCCATAATATGACAATTATGAAGTATCTCATATCTTATTATTATTATTTTTTGCTACAGACCTACTTAATGGTAAAGCCATTTGAGACAACCACATGAAGAAATTTTGAATACCTCCTCCTTGACATTGGGAACGGGGGTTTGGCAACTAGAATCTAGAAACTAGAGTTTGCAATTCTGGATTTTATTCCCAGATTAGAAGCCAACTTTTAGTGACCCATGTAATTTGCTTATTTCTCAGCACCTTATGCTTGATTCTACACATAGTGAAGTACCATTTATCTTTCGGGGGACTGGGCAAATGTATGATCTGGGCTTATGCTTTATAACCCTGTGGGGTAAGCAGAGATATACTTAGAGTACAGACTAACAGGTAAACTACCTTCGCCTTTAAATCCCAAATTCTGGGATTTATTTCTGCCAGTGCAATGGCAGGTGCCAGTGAGCAAAAGCAAACAAACCCGAGTGGTGGTAGCAGTATCGCCAACCTTGCCAGGAGTGTTCCCTGTAAACACCACCATGGAACTCTTGCATGCCAAGCAAGGCTAAATACAGTTTCTCTCCTGACACCGCACAATCCATCACAGAGCTAATTGGGAAGGGAGTTTAAGGCCTTCTAACTAAAGCCTGTTTTCAGTAGTGGAGGACACTAAGACTCCCGATCTCTCTCTCTTTCCCTTAGAAGGACTTACTCAGACCCAAAGGGAGATGAAACTTTTCATGAGGTTGGGAGAGAAGCTAGTGATGCATTAAAACCCACACTCTTTCCATTTCTCCACTCCTGCTGCCTCTGCTGCTGCTGCTGCTGCTGTTCCTGCCAACACAGACGCTCCTCGCCCCCATGGTGGGCCCCCACTGCCAGTTCTCCATCCACTGCCACCACGAGCAGAATTCATGCCTCCATTGCACCTGTTTTATGTGGCTCTCCCAGCAACATCCACCTGTCTATAAACAACTTTAGGGGGACCTTGGGACAAGCTAGTGATGGCTCCATACTATGGGCGATTTATTGGTAGCCCCTTGTGCAGAGATGGGATCTCAATAAACAAGGACTAAAAGGGGGGAGGAGCATTAGCAATACCTCTTGCAAGTCTGTGGAATGAATTGTAATCCTGCAATTGTGGGGATGGACTCTGTGCCCCATTAATGGGAAAGGTACTATAGTCCCTTAGCTTTGGAGAATTCTAGCCAGAGTGGTCAATGAACAAACATTGAAAAATATCCTAGGGCAGGCACAGAAAGGGATGAGAACAGTGAAGATGTTTTGCTGGTGCAGAAATTAGGGAAATAGTAAGTGGATCCAGGAAGGCACTTGCAAAGAGATTTAAAACAGAGTCATCTAAACAGGAGTAACAGAAATTCAGCAGCAAGAAGCTTGGAAACTCAAAATACCTAACAGTGCTAGCCTGTGCCTCAGACCTGATTACTCGCCTTCCCCACACTCTCGGCTCTGCCCAAGGGCCCAGTCTCATAGCAGACTTCAACAACATATTTGAGTGTAGTATTGAGTATTGACATATTGAATACAGTACTCAATAACTATTTGCCAAATTGGATTGAATCGTCAATAATTTGTTTGACCCTCAAGGCCCTTTTTGCCAGTGTGGAGAAGTCAGGCTGTTCTGAACACAAAGAGATAGACTTACATTATAGGAGGAGGGATTTCACTAGAATAACAGGAACATTCTTCTCCGATGGTGAAGAGTAGAGAACATTGGATAAGTGGCAGAACCTCCTTCTTTTGATATCTTTTTTAAAAAAAGATTGAACACAATCTCCTACACAGGAAATGTAGGAATAGATGAAACTTAAAGACAATACTTTATTTGGGGGATGACTGCTTTCAGAGGGGTCAGTCCATAAAAAGTCATAGTGGCCTGATGCCCTGGAAACTTGGTCTAGTGACAAGAATGTCTAAACACTGGCCCGGATTGCTTTGTGGAAGATGTTCTTGATTGTCTGAAAAGATCAGATGGGACCTTTCCTATGAACCTAATGAAGCCTTGTCCAGATCTTAGGACCAAAGATCTAGATTTTGGTGGGCCACTTTGAACACATACCCATACACACATTCAAAAATAGAATGCAGAAATATTATTTCTTGATTATTCTGGCTATCCTTTGCAGCATTGCAAGGAACAAAGTCTTTGGAAAAATAGAAGAGTATAGCAATACTAGGCTGTCAAAATGGAAGCTATGTCAGGGAGGGCCCGTGAGCAAAGGGCCCTGTGCAGTTTAAAGCTTGGGGCCATAAGCTTGCCTCTTTTTCAGGAGCTTTGTAGTGAGATTAAAAATAGTGTCTGGATGATTAAATAAAGGACAGAGTTCATGGATTCATCGGATACTTTAAATCTTGTGTTTTAAAAATGAAACCAGCTATGAAGGGATGACTTATAGGATATTCCACAAGGGGATTCCAATAGAATTGTTTTGGGAGATTAAATGATTAGGCTCATACCCCTGAAAGCCATATTTTAAAAGATCAGAGGTTTAATCATTGCAATACTGGTGCCTTCAATAAAAGTATATTTAAATTAAGGTGTCTCATTTAGAAAGCTATTATCAAGGGTGTTTCAGTATTTTCATGAAAAATTTTACTTGAAGGGTGAAAGTTTAGAACATGAGCTCAAAGGATATGGTGAAAAGTAACAAATTTCCCCCGGATCACACATTCACTAAAAAAGATCTATATTTAAGAACACTGCTTATAATGCTTATAATAAGGGATCTAGAGGATGTAATATGAAAGACCTTAGTATGTAAAGATAATTTAGTATCAAATAAAAATTCTGACATAAATAAAAATGAAGATTTAAAAGACACTATTCCTTCATTCACATGTTGCTTATTTTTTAGTTATGTGAGAAAATTAAACATGAGGACAATGGGAAAATGTACTTTAAACTATTCACTTAAAAAGATTCTTCTGGAGTTTCATGAAAAGATTATCTCACTATTATTGAGATATTTTGATAAATGTTATACTCTACTGGGGTCCCCAGTCCCTGGGGCCGCGGACTGGTCCTGGTCTGTGGCATGTTAGGGACCCGGACACAGAGCTCTGCAGCTGCCCCCCCGCACCCTGCCCCCACTATCCGTGGAAAAATTGTCTTCCATGAAACTGGTCCCTGGTGCCAAAAAGGTTGGGGGCTGCTGCACTACAAGATAACCTTCACGTAAATTGGCCTTACTAGATTTAAAGCATAGAAACATAGTTTTTTTTTTTTTTTTTTTTTTTAGACAGAGTCTCACTCTGTTGCCCGGGCTAGAGTAAGTGCCGTGGCATCAACCTAGCTCACAGCAACCTCAAACTCCTGGGCTCAAGTGATCCTACTGCCTCAGCCTCCCGAGTAGCT
>CAUYRT010025818.1:0-18814 GCA_963574885.1 Lepilemur ruficaudatus | reverse complement strand
TCAATTGATATGATGATATTATTTATCTTCCATAGCCTATTGATATAGTGGATGATAATGATTGATACTTGAATATTTAACCAAATATTGTCACATATTTCTTTTCATTTGTTAATGATGTACTATTCTTTTTATATTAGTTGGAGTCAACGTACTTAAAATTTGGTGAGGATTTTTGTGTCTAAGTTCCTGAAAGATATTGATCTGTAGCTTTCTTTCTTTCTTTCTTTCTTTCTTTCTTTCTTTCTTTCTTTCTTTCTTTCTTTCTTTCTTTCTTTCTTTCTTTCTTTCTTCCTTTCTTTCTTTCTTTCTTCCTTTCTTTCATATTGTATCTGTCTAGTTTTGATGTGAATGTAATGATAATGACACAAAATGAGTCAGGAAACATTACCTTCTTTTCTATTTTCTAGAAGTGAAAAATCAGTGTCAATGTTTTGGATGGCTATTCTCCAATAAATCATCTGTGCCTGGAGATTTTTCGGGAAAATTTTTAATTATAATTGAAATTTAGGCTGTTTTATCTTGTTTGATTTTTGGTAGTTTGTTTTCAAGTAATCTGTGCATTTATTCTAAGTTGTAGAATTTATAACTGTAAAGTTGTTCATAGTACTCCCATATTAACTTTTTTCTGCAGTATTTTTTAAACAGCTTTATTTAGATAGTTCACATATCATAGAAATCATTCATTTAAAATGGAGAATATAATGATTTTTAGTATATTCACAGATATGTCCAACCACCACCACAGACAATTTTAGAACACTTTCATCACTCCAAAAGGAGATATCATATCCTTTACCCTACCATCTATCCTAACTTCATCTCCACCCCTAATCAACCACAACTTTTTGTCTGTTTCAATAGATTTTCATATTCTGGATATTTCATATTTGTGGAATCATAGAATATGTGGTATTTTGTGACTGGCTTCTTTCATTTAATATGTTTTCAAGGTATTATCAAATTATAGCATCAACCAATTTTATTCATTTTTATTGCTGAGTAATGATTCGTTGCATGGATATATCATATTTCGTATATCCATTTATCAGTTTATAAACATTTAGGTTGTTTCTATATTTTGGCTATTATAAATAATAGTGCAGTAAACACTCCCATAAATTTTTGTGTGCACCTATGTTTTGATTTTTCTTGGGTATATACTTATATGTGGAATTACTAGGTCATGTGGAAACTCTCTTTTACCATTTGAGAAACTGCCAGACTGTTTTCCAAAGTGCATCATTTTTTATTCTCAAACAATGTATGAAGATTCTAATTTCTCCACAGCCTTACCAACACTTATCACTTGATTTTTAGGTTTTGTTTTAACTATCTTAGTGGATATGAAGTGGTATCTTACGGTCATTTTGATTTGCATTTCTGTGATAACTAATGATGGCAAGCGTCCTTTATGTGTTTATTGACCATTTGTATACCTTCCTGGGAGAAATGCCTCTTCAGATCTTTTGCCCATTTTTAAAATGGGTTTTCTTTTATTATTTAGTTGTAAGAATTCTTTATATATTCTAAATACAAGTTCCTTATGTGATATGAATTTTTCCCATTCTGTGGGCTGTCCTTTCACTTTTATAATAGTTTCCTCTGAAACACAAAAGTTTTTAATTTTGAGGAAGTCTAATTTACCTATTTTTTTCTGTTCTTACTCATGCTTTTAGTTCATATCTAAGAATCTTTTGCCAAATCCAAGGTAATAAGATGTGCTCCTATGTTCTCTTCTAAAAGTTTTATAGTTTTAGCTCTTGTATTTAGATGTTGGATCTATTTTGAGTTAATTTTGCATGTGGTGTGACATAAGTTCCAACTTCATTCTTTTGCATTGGCTACCTAGCTGTCCCAGAACCATTTGTTTAAAATATTACTGTTTCTGCTTTGAATGGTCTTAGTGCCCTTTTTAAAAATGAATTGACCATAGACACAGAGGTTTACTTCTGGACTTTCAATTCTTTTTAATCGATCGATATATCTATCCTTATGTCGTGATCACTGTTGCCTTGTAGTAAATTTTGAAGTTGGGAAGTTATAGTACTCTTACTTTTTTCTTCCTCAAAATTGCTTTTTGGGCTATTCTAGGTCTCTTACAATTTCATTTGAATTTTAGAGTAAGCTTATCAATTTCTGCAAAGAGGTCATCTTGGATTCTGATAGGGATTTCATTGAATCTATAAATCAATTTGAGAGGTATTGCCATCTTCATAATTTTATGTTTTCCAATCTGTGAACACAGAACATTTTTCCATGTATTTAGATCTGTTTAAATTTCATTCAACATTCTTTTGTAGTTTTCAGAGTATGAGTTTTGCATTTCTTTTGTTAAATTTATTCCTAAGTATTTTATTATTTTTGATGTTGTTTTAAAGGTAGTTATTTGTATAATTTCATTTCCAGATTGCTCATTGAATGTACATAAGAATGCGAGTGATTTTTATATTGATCCTGTATTCTCCAACCTTGCTGAGCTTATTTATTACTTCTTATAGTTTCTTAGTGGATTACTTAGGACTTTCTATGTACAAGATCACGTCATTTGCAAGTAGAAATAGCTTTACTTCTTATCTGGCTCTTCTAATTTTTTTTCAAATTGCCCTGCTTAGAACTTAAAGCACAAGGCTGAATAGAAGTGGTGATAGTAAAAATTCTTGCCCTGTTCCTGATCTTCGGGAAAAAGCATTCAGTCTTTCACTATTAAGTGTGATGTCGGCTTTGTGTTTTTTGTAGCTACCTTTTCATCAAATGGAGGAAGTTGCCTTCTATTTCTAGTTTATTGGGTGTTTTTTTATTTTTTAAATCATAACTCTGAATTAGATTTTGTCTAATTCTTTTCCTGCATCTATTGAGATGATCCTGTGTTTATTACATTGTATTGACATGGTTATTACATAGTTGAATTTAGAATTGCTACATATAAAATTTAAGGTTGATACTTCTTTTTCTCAGAATGTAAAAGGTATTACACCACTTTCTTCCAACCCCCTTGGTTTCAGATGAAAAATCCTGTGTCATTCAAATTTGTTTTCCTTTATAGATAATATATTGCTTGTCTTCGGCTGTTTTTAAGACTCTTTCTTTGCCTTTATTTTTCAGATATTTAATTACGATATCACATCTTGATGTGTATTGCTTTAGGCTTATCTTATTTAGGGTTTACACAGCTGCTTGGATCTGCCCCTTTATGTGTTTCAATGAGTATGGCAAACTTTAACTCATTGTTTATCCAATACTATTTCAGTTCCATCTTTTATCTCCTCTACTTCAGGGAGTTTGAGGATACAAATTTCAAATCATTTGCTATTATCCTACAGATCCTCATATGTTTTTCAGTCTATTTTTTCCCATTATTTAGATTAAGGAAATTCTACTGATGTGTCTTCAAGTACCCTGACTCTACCTTCAGTCATCTCTACTCTACTCTTGAGCTTACCCAGCAGATTTCTCATGTTGGTTGTCATTTTCTAGTTCTATAACTTCCATTTAGTTATATATATATATATATATATATATATGTATATATATATATAGTACAACTTCTATTTCTTTGCTGAAATTGTATATTTTTTCATTTGTTTCTAAGACTTTGTAAGTCTTGATTTTGAAGCATTTTTA
Organism: Lepilemur ruficaudatus; assembly: GCA_963574885.1. Taxonomy (NCBI): domain Eukaryota; kingdom Metazoa; phylum Chordata; class Mammalia; order Primates; family Lepilemuridae; genus Lepilemur; species Lepilemur ruficaudatus. The sequence continues at coordinate 15,190 of CAUYRT010025818.1, read as the reverse complement.
ATACAGGTACTTTAAAATCTTGTTAAATAATCCCAACACATGACAATATTTGGCAAAGTTCTTATCTTGGTTGCTGCTCAAACTCTCAAGATACTCACACATGCCAAGTGCTCCATTCCTCCAACTATCTCCTTTGCTTTTATACATGTATAACTTTTAACACATCATCTTCTACATTCTGAATGTTTTTGTTCCCCCAAAATTCATATGTTGAAACCTAATGACCAATGTAATGACATTAGGAGGTAGATCCCTGAGGAGGTGAATAGCCCGTCAGGGAAAAACACTAATGAATGTAATTAGTGCCCTTATTAAAAGGAGCATTAATATAATGGGACAAGGCACACAGAGCTTCACTGTCCCCTTCCACCATGTAAGGACACAGATAGAAGCTGCCTTCTATAAACTTGGGTGTGGGCTCTTTAAGGGGCACTGAGTTTGGTGGTGCTTTCGCCTTTGACTTCCCAGCCTCAAATCTGTGAGAAATAAACTTCTGTTGTTTACAAGCCACACAGTTTATGGTATTTTGTTATAGCAGCCACAACAGACCTAAGACACCCTACATATTTCCCTGACCTTGAACCAAGCATTTGATTCAAGACAACATGAATTTCCTTTTTGCCATGGCTTTGTCAGAGGCCCATACTTAGAGACAAAAGTTAAGTCCACTTCATTTGAATTATATGGGTTAAGAGTTGGAGAGCCTAGGCTGAGCACGGTGGCTCACGCCTATAATCCTAGCACTCTGGGAGGCCGAGGCAGGTGGATCGTTTGAGCTCAGGAGTTCGATACCAGCCGAAGCAAGAGAGAGACCCCCATCTCTACCAAAACAAAAATAGAAAGAAATTAGCTGGACAACTAAAAATCTATATATAAAAAATTAGCCGGGCATGGTGGCGCATGCCTATAGTCCTAGCTACTTGGGAGGCTGAGGCAGAAGGATTGCTTGAGCCCAGGAGTCTGAGTTTGCTGTGAGCTAGGCTGACGCCATGGCACTAGCCCAGGCAACACAGTGAGAGTCTGTCTCAAAAAAAAAAAAAAAAACAAGAGTTGGAGAGCCATTATTCCTTCCTGCCCCCACTTTCAACCACAGAAAAAATAAATGAAACTAAGATGTACTAATGTACTAATTCCTACCCATCCTGCAATAACCAAATCAATAGCCTCTTCTTTGGAATACTTTTATCTATTACTTAAAGACTTTATTTTTAGTTGCAAATAATATTTTTTACTTCCAATATTGTTGCCTGTCTCCGCTGGTATGTGAGCTTCATGAGAGCATAAACTCTGTATCATTCAATTTTATACCTCAGTATCTAAGAGAGTATATTACAAGTAGTAGATATTGGCTATTTCTCCAAATTAAACAAACTTATTCTGCAGTGTCTTCTTGCTGAGTGAAGCATTAGTATTATTTTTAACAGGCTGGATTTCATTTTAGGCTCATCATCTGCCCACAGAAACACATTTATTAAATTTAACTGGAAATAAAGGGAAAGTCTCTTTTGAAACACAAATATTCTCTGTTCACATTATTTTGAGGAATATGAAGTAAGTAGCACAACAATAATTCTTTGCTATAAAATTAAGGATGCAGCTCCTGAAATTAGTACCAAGAATTGAAATTCACACTCAGGAATGATGAGCAACTATTTTGTTTTTTCAAAAGTCAGTGTTTTCTCCCAGAAAAGTATGGCTTCATGCTCTCCTGTGTTGCATTCAAATATATGATTACAAATCGTACATCAAGTGGAATACACGGGACTTTAGCATGTTAGAACTACCTTTGCATACCCAAAAATTGAGATCAGCGAAGCTTATCTGAAGTCCCATTAACAGATCCGCTGTCCATTTAATCACTATCTCACCTGGAGCAGAGGTCCCCAAACTTTTTGGTACTAAGGACCGTTTTCAGGGAAGACAATTTTTCCATGGTCCTGGGTAGGGGGGTCGGATGGTTTCAGGATGATAAAAGAGCATTCCATTTATTGCATACTCTATTTCTGTGATTATTACATTGTGACATATAATTAAATAATTATAAAACTCACCATAGGTTGGGGACTCCTGGACTAGAGAATCAAAAAGAAATCATAGGTAATTATCATATGCTGTATGAATGGTAAACACATAAGTGCTGAATAAAATCTTGAGACAGCCATCCATTTATTTAAAGAAAACTTGGAAATGCAGCAGAGATCTCTCTGCCAGAGGAAGTTCTTAATATATGGCTCCTGTAAGTGCTCTGGATTTGTTAACAACCTTCTGTATCAATTCACAGGGCTGCAAGCTTTTCTTAGGACACCACCTGCCTACAGTGTTTGTTCAGGAACTTCTATTTTGAAGCCCCCTAACATACTTCTTAAGCCTTCTCCCCGGCCCACAAACACACATGCATGCACACACACAATCATCTTAAAAAAAAACGACTATGTTAATGATAAGAGTTTGTATTACTTTCACAGAATGAGTTTCCTTATTGCAAATTTTTCGGATTTCTGCAATATCAATAATGCAGAATTTCAACACAGGGCAGGGCATGTAATTTGGGGTGTGTGTGTGTGTCACAAATTGTCTCACTTGACTGATCTTGGGAGAGGGCTTTGATTGAGATTGTGTTAGTATTTCTATCTTTGGGAATTCAAGGTTTTTGATTATATATGCCAACTGCTAATATTTTTATAAAGGTTGCCCAAAACCACTTTAATGATTACTCGTCTTACACAATTAATTAGAGCAGTAGATCCTAGACTGGACAATGCATTGGAACTCTACAAGCAGCTTCTTGAAAATGGTTCCACCTCAGAACTACTGAATCAAATATTCAGGGTGAAGAGAGGGAGAAAAATGGGATTCTATATGTGGATCCATGCACGTTTGGGAACCACTGCACCAAGCTCCCTTTCAAACCTATTAGGGATTGCAAGGTTGTGTGAGTTAAAATTCTCCAATTTAAAAGACAACTTAATTCAAACTGAATTTAAAATACATGGATGTAAGGGTTGAAATAACTGAAAATATTGAGATATAGAATGGGCTTCAGTTGCAGAGAGCTAGCAAACATTCACCATGATTTCTCCAACATTCTTTTCACTCTGACTTTCCACGTGGACTCTTTTCCTCATGCAAAAATATTCACACGAATTTCAGACTTTATATCTGTATTCCACATTATCCAGAGCGTGGGGCTGTCTCAGAGTGTATCTAATTCCTAGCAAGTGTCCTGATCTCTGTGCTGATTTTGACTGAGTGCATTGATGGCCCAGTGCTGCCCTCCCCCTACATCATCATCCTTTGCCTGTGGCCTTACAGTTCTTTTCCATCAAGACTATTTCCACATAACTGGAATCTGGGCTTGGCCATAGGACTCATTCAGACCAGTAAAGTCTTAGCAAACTTGTTGCATATATGGAGGCTCGACAAAGCACTTATGTCTTTCACTACTTTTTTTGGCTTTTCTGATATTGCTAATAGACTATGCCCCAGCTAGTCTCAGAAGTTACCTTGGGTTATGTGAGAAATACTAAAAGAAAAATAGAGTCATTCCCACCAAGTCTATACTAAACCAGCCAACAGCCAGTTGATCCTGAAACATGTGAAAAACCCAGCCAAGACCAGTCTACCTCACCCATAGCTGATGGAAGATGCACGGATAAGCCCAGCTGAGACAAAAATCCATTTTAAAGCTGGCTGTTAAACTTGTGAGCTATGATAAATGGTTATATTTTAAGCCACTGAAGTTTGAGATGGTTTTTTAAACAGCATTATTGTAGCAAGGGATAATTGATGCAACTATAGTCAGGGCAGCTACATGAAACTGAGCCCTGCACAATCATAAGTGGAGTTAGCTGGGACAATGCCATGTGCCAATTTGCTTAAGGCCAGTTACTTGAAGTAAACACTGTATTGATGAGTATGCGGATATTGGAGCCGGACAGGGACTCTCTGAAGCTGGGATGCTGTAGGATGGGAGAGAGTAGGAGGGTCGGGGGAGGACATTTTGGGTGACTCAAAAGCAGTAAAAGGCATGAAACTCTCAATCCAATTACAGGATTATCCTGACGTATATGGAAAGAAATCATATAATAATGACATAAGAAATGAGATTGTGGTAAAATCGCACAATGTAGACTATAAATATAGGAGAAGTTCAAAGATAAAGAGAATGAATTAAAACTGAGGACATCAAGGCAGGTTTCGGGGGAAGGTAGAATTATAGTAAACTAGATGTGATAAAGAGGGGAGAGAGTCTTAGGGAGATTTTTAGAATAAAGAGCTAGCCTTTGTGAACACTGTTAATGTGAAATTGTTGTTCTATGTGAGGCCATTACAGGCAGAAAGATTATTTAGGGTTACTATGATTTTAAAATTAACATTAAATTTTTAAAACTACAAATTCAAAGGTTTAGTTTTTTTGCAAAGCATTTAGATTTAATTTACAACTTTCTGGTTCTATTTTTAAATTTGTTAAATAAAGTATGACTTTTAAAGGGGATTTTACAGCTCAGTTAATTAAATCCCCTTAAATATTTTAAATAGCATTTATACATTTTACATATTTGATTTTCTTTTATATGCAATTCAATTATCTGAATATCAAAGAAAACTGCCCCAAGAACTTAACTGATTCTTACAAACCTAATAAATTAGAGACATAAATACAGTAAATCTTCAATTATCTTAGTCATTCTAATATCACTTGCAAAACCATGAAGAACTATCTTATTTCTTTTAATTTAAAATTATAAGCTTAAATCAATTATTCAAGTATACTTTTTAAACCATAATCACAATGTTTGTCTGGTATATCAGTGCAATGGTTTGAATGTGTCCCCCAAATTCATATGTTGGAAACTTAATTCCCGATGCAACAAAGGTGAGAGGTCGGATTGCTAAGAAGCGATGAGATCATGAAGGTTCTGTCTTCATGAATGGATTAGTGCCATTATTGAGGGAGTGGGTTAGTTATCTTGGAAGTGGGTTCCTGAAGAAAGATGAGTTAGCCTCCCTTCCCTCTCTCTCTTGCTCATGTAATGCCTTCTACCAGGTTATGATGCAGCAGAGGGCCCTCATCACATACAGCCCTTGATCTTGGACTCCCCAGCCTTCAAAACCATGAGCCAAATAAATTCCTGTTTATTAACTTACCCCGTCTGTGGTACCCTATTGACACAACGCGAAATATACAAAGTCTCTCAAGGATTATGAGCTGAAAGTAGTATTGTTGTTCCCTTGAAAAGGGGGTCTTTGAAGGAGTGAGCAGGTACTTTGGTTGTCACAATGCCTGGGGACTATTACAGGCATTGAGTGGGTAGTGATCAGGGATGTCAAACCTCCTACAGTATATGAAAGTCAAAAGCATGCCTCATGAGTGTATTAGATAATGTTGTAGTTTTGATTCCTCCAGAAGCTGACTCCGACAGAGGATTCAAGTGCAAGTAATCTATTCGGGAATGAAGGAAACACTAAGAGGTGAGATGCAAGACAGGAAAGGAAAAAGGTCAATAAAATGTGCTTTATGAAGCCAGTTACCACTGAGAACAACTAGAATATAATTCAACTGAGAAAACTGTGGTAGTCAATGTGCAGCAATGTCAACGCCTGAGTTATCTCACCAAAGGGTGAGAGAGCTGGGGTAGTGACACAGCAACTTCTCTCCATCATCGATTGATGGCTGCTTCAGGAGGTGTTAAGTCTTCTGCACTCCAGGCAAAGCAAGGAGGATGCAGGCAGCCACAGGAGGCTGCTAAGGCCAAAACAAAACAAAACAAATAAAAAAAGAGCTTTCTGCTTATCTGTTTATTTGATTCTTCAGGTTGCAGCATACTGAATGGAAACAAAATGAGTTTAATTTGGGGATTTGGTAAAGTGACTCTAACTTTCCTCTGAGTAAAGGTATAACAACCCCAAAGAAGGCTGTTAATTCAGGCTTTGAGGCTTCAGAGAATCTGATCATCAAGAATTTGATCCTCCTTTGCTTCCTGTAGGTAAATAAAGATTACTCTGAACAAATGAGCCTCCGAAAAATTAACAGGGAGTACAGAAATGCAATGCTGACCTCAGTCTCCAAGAAGTCATTTCAACTCTATGGCACCTGCCCAGTGGTGTGTGCTGGAGGATGGTGACATAAGTCACAGTCCTCAGTCTAAAACAGCCCTTAGAAAGACTCTGAGATTTGAATCCCGTGGGAGAGTCTATAAGATGAAAAATGGAACTGAGCTGAAATTAAAGATGTAAAACAATGTTTCTTAAAACTGGGCTCATGGAAGTGTTTCATGGGAGTACATGAAAAATGGCCTGAAATAATGCGCCAACTTTTGTGCATGTGTGTATTTTCCTGGAGAGAGAGACCATAGCTTTCATTAGGCTCTTCTAATGAAACATCACCCTTCATAGGAGAATAAAAAGCATTTATTTAACACAAAAGAAAGCCAGTAGCAGAGGAGGAAACAGGAGGAAAGGAGAGAAAAATAAATAACCTTCACAAATATCAAATATTAATTATGCCATTAACTCTCATAAGAGCCCAGTTATTGTGATGAAGATCTAAGACTTTAAGAGATTAGATTCACATGCTCAAGAACACACCGAGCAAATGGTGCAGCTCACATACCAACTCCAATGCTTTTCTGACTCCAAAGCATATACCGTCTCTACCACGCTGCCCTGTTGTATCCAGAGGGTTCTAGAGTGAGGCCCTTGAACATGTATTCCCTAAATATTCTTCATAGTCAGGAAAGAGAAGGTACCCAATTTCTCCTAAACCGAAATGATCCAAGATAAAGTGCAGAGTATTTTAATATAGCCATTCCTTCTACAACCCAAAAGTCTCAGTCTCATGGCTTTGATAACTACTGAGGCTGCACCTGGAATGGTCAATACTTGCATTGTCTTTTCATTGTCACAGAGAAATAAGGAATAAATAAGATCTATAGCCATTCCCGGAACAATTAACAAACCTCATTTAATAGTCAATTATTCATTGGGATGACTGTAAAATTATCAACATATTGCAACTTTTAAATTTAAATTGAAGTTCACCTCAGTAGGGAAAGAAGTTTTAAAAGTTCCAAATTGTTAAATAGTAAGCTTAGAAATCTTACCTCCTTGCAGTCTAATTTCCTCCTTCACTATTTCCCTAAAATTCTCCTGGAAGGACACTAAAGACCTCCTCATTGCCAAATCTAATAATTCATGTTTCAAATAATTTGCCTATTTTTTTCTATACGAATGTACATTTTCATTGTGAGCAATTTGAAAAACAAACAAAATGAAAACCATACGAATAACACAATGCAAAATCCCAGCTCATAAAATATTAACCACAAGCCATTTTGTACCTAGCATATCATACAGTGAGATGATATGTAGACACAGCAATTTTTAATAAATATAACAGAGACCAAAATATCATGTACAGGGGAGTCATAGTCTCCCCCCACCCCCCATCTAGGAAGGTGCTGTGTTTATTCACTGTTTTCTCTCATTGAGTCAGACTTGGAGAGCCAGGATGAGATTGGTTTCCATTAGAAAGGGCAGAGAAATAGTAGAAAAGCAGACTGAGTCTTGGAAGGCAGAATAGGGAACATGGGCTGGGGAGGTGGGGGGAGAGCAGTTTTAAGTGGTCTTGAAAATGAAACTAGCGATGAATGAGAGTTTGTTTATGCTTTCCTTCATTTATTGCACTTTCAATAAATACGAATCTACTCAGCACAGTGCAAGGTCCCATGGCAACAGAGACGGGAAAGACCTGCTCTCAGGATGCTTATAGTCTAATGAAAAGCTTATATGCACACCAGCAAGCAATTCCAAAGCAGTGCAGTATATACCCTCACAAGGATAAGCATGAGACACACAGAGGAGGAGCATCTAATACAGTTGGGCCAGGGAAAAGGTTAAGCCCAGATAACACTTCCTAGAGGTGCCCACAGATAGCCAGGAACCGCAGAACAAGAGTTAGTCAGACAGGATCAGCATGAGGCCTTCCCAGTGGAAGAGATTTCTATCAAAAAGAGTATGGTACTATAGAAGATGGCAGACCAGCAGGTTCATGAGTACACAGAGTAGAGGGGCCTAAAGGAGAGAGAGCCTTGGTAACATTTTCCTGCACCCCTCACACACACTAGCTAATAAACACACACACATATAGCATGTGTATATATTCCCTGTGGATATATCCAACTAGTCACTATCCCTAGCATACATTTTTTTCATCATAAATATATACAAATATAATAAAGACAAAAAGAAGCAAAGCATGAAAGTTAGAAGGAGACAGATTTCAGGAGGCACAGAAGGAAAGGACTGTTCTATGACAGCTATCAAAAGAAAAAATCAAAGAAAAGAAGAAGAGGAGGAAGGAGAAGGAGGATAGAGGAAGAGGCACAACTTAGAAAAGCAGAAGTTTCTCAATCATCAGAGATATCTCAGCAAAGGAAATTATTGCAATGAGCAGCATTTTAGACAGTATCTTCCCCTCCCTGAAGATCCTATCATTTGGGGTCAAACTAACGAAACAATATTACTGGGATGAGAGATCCCTACTTTATAATAAAAAGTACTATGTAACTATTTCAAAGCCCTTTCTCATCTCCTAATCAAACATTTAAGAATGCATAAGCGTAGGAAGGTATATTAAAATGTGATATATTAAGAAACTTGAAAGATTATGCTTTTCATATTATTATCTTTCATTTGTTATTCCAATGTAATGCCTTGCACAGAACAGGTCCTCTATAAATGTATTGACTGTTGATTTCTTTACAGTAGGCTACCTTTCTTATATAAAAAGCACCCACATCTATTTTGGTACCTATTTTAAAGTAGAGAGTCCTGTTTGACAAAACAAAAACAAAACATAAAAAGCATTATAAACAAAGGGAGAAAAGAAGTAAAAAATTGGAAAAACAAAAGTTTGCCTGAATTATGAAAATATGGGATTAGTATCCAGAAGACATTAAAACTTTATATAGATTAATATTTTAAAATAAAAAGCTGAGCAAAGAATAAAAATAGAAATACAAGACAACAATAACCACAAGAAGCAGCTCATTTTCACTAGTAATCACAAAAAAAGCAAACAAAAATAATAACATAGCACACACTTTTGGCCATCTGACTGTCAAGATTTTAAACAGTCACCTACAAAAAATTGTGTTGTATATACTGGAGCTTTTTGGCGACATTTTTGGCAATGTCTGTTAAATTGTTAAAATGTGCTTTGTTCTCATGCAGCCATTTCGCTTGTTAGTTTTTCCCTCTACAATTAATTGCATGTATGTAAAAAGGACTTTCATCATAATTCTTTAAAATGATAGGAAATAATATGAATAATTTTCCATAGGTATAATGGTTACATTGTCATGGTACAATCAGAAGACAGACACTATGTAACGGTTTGAAATATAGTGTTATGGCCAAGCGTGGTGGCTCATGCATGTGATCCCAGCAATTGAGGAGGCTGAGGCAGGAGGATCACTTGAGGCCAGCAGTTTGAGACCAGCCCTGGCACCACAGCCAAACAAATTTTTTTTAAATTATTTTAAACAAAAAAAATTAAAAAGTTACTGGGCATAGTGGCACATGCCTATAGTTCCAGCTACTTGGGAGGCTGAGGCATGAGGATCACTTGAGCCCAGGAATTAGAGGCTGAACTATAATCATGCCACTGCACTCCAGCCTGGGTGACAGAACAAGGCCCTGTCTCTAAAAAAATAAATAAATCTAAAAAAATACAGTTTTATTTTTTAAAAAAAATGTTCACATACAATTCACAGAAAAGGATCTAGAAAGAAACACATTAAAATGAAGATATTGTTTCTTCAGAGGCTAGGATGGGGATAAGGAAAGACAGGTCAAAAGAGATACATGTTTATTGGTATCATGTGATTTATTTTACCTTACATGGAGATGATGTCTTATGCATAAAGTTAATCAAAGTTTTAAAGAAGAAGACAAAAAGACCATTTTGATTGCCTTACGATATTTTGGATTAAGAAGGGAATAGAGACATCACTTAGTTCAAACTCCTAAATTTCAATATGTAACACCTGATGCCAAAAATTTTGAAATTACTTAGAAGAGGACATTATTTTTGTGTCCTAAAACCTCAATTCTACCCATTTGAATCCAATGTTCTTCCATGCCCCTCAGGTGCACTGCAAGTATTCTTTAATTTTAAGCACGATATCAGCAATTTTTGTGATTTAGATGGCCATAATACTGAGGGTAGTATGTTTTCGCTAAGTGTAAACAGATGTGTGCATCCCTGTTATAGGAAACAGAATTGAGTAGAAATTAATTATAACCGCATTGCTTCCCCTAGATTAATCATAATGAGCTAGTAGTAATGCTTCTCCATGTACTGCATGATAATAGTCGATTGAAGAGTTTACGGTCCTAATTATTTAGTATTAAAGGGCTCACGCTGAGGCACACAGCAACATTCAATTAGAAAAAAATATAATAAATGCATTTGTTTAAACAGGTATTTACAAGGCAGCATGATTGCAAGCACAACAAACACAGGATCACCTCAAGGACTGGAATTTAGCGATAAGTAGTCTACCAACATGTTAGCAAGACACTGTGAATTTGTGAATGCAGATGTTTGCTGCAGCTTCCGAATAGTTCAATTAAAAGAAGAAAACTATCCGCAGATAATTCAACGCTGCAATTTCTAGTGGGACCAAGTGCTTTACTCCCATGTCCTTTCAGCAGAGAGGTTTTCTGCTGTCCACATTTACTGAAAGAGACCTGAACCTTTTGATGTTCAACAACAGTATCAAGTAACAACGAGGGACCGTTTCAGTGCAGAAGAAAAAAAAAATAGCATTTGGCCCCATGTCCAAATTCCACTCCATTGTTCATTTACCAAAAAGAAAATTATAATAAAAACAAGATTATGGACTTCATATAGGCCTGTAAAATAAGTCTGGAAAACTGCAGATTCAGGAAAAAAAATAAGCAAAAACTTCAATATCAGCTGTAAAACTTTCTAAAAATGAAACAAATAATGTAATAAAGAACAGAGGTAGAATTTGGCTCCGAATTGAGTTGCCCACCTGCAAGTTATTTTTAGGCGTCCCCAAGATGGAAAGGAAAACATTAAAAAGAAAAAAACAGAAAACTTTCCACAAGTCCCTATAAAAAATACTCTGTGGTTGAATCTTCATTCTGATTCCAAACCAAGCCTCAGCGCAGCTAGCTACGCACGGACTTGGAATAAACTAAGGAGAGAGGAAAATAAACAAAAGAAGATAAAAGGACAATAAAACATGTTCGTGTATAGAAGGAAAAAAAAACTATTTTAGCCAATGATTTGAAAGTTGTTTTATTCTCCTCATTCACACTCGAAGGTAATTGCGCTCACTGTACAAACAGCCCATGAGACAGGTTGCTTGAGGAGAAGTTTTTTTTTTTCCTTTATTGAAGTATAATTTACATATCATGCCTTTACTCCATTTTAAGTGTACAATTCACTCTTTCTGGCTTCCAGAAAGTACCAAGATTGGGCAATAGAAATTTATTTTTCAGATTGAGTGAAAGAAACATAAAGAACAAAACCATGATGAGAAATGCTCTTTGTGCTTTCGAATCTGTTTTCTTTACACCCTAACGATGTGTTATCAATGAAATGGCAGTGAGATCACAAAGGGAGCGGCAATTGACAATCTTTTTCTGTGGAGAGGATGACATGACGCATGCCAAAATTATTATCCCACGACAACAAAGTATAGCCTGAAGACCAGTATCACTGGGCCTGATTTTTTTTTTCCCCCAGCGAATTCTAACTGCATTTCAGGTTACAAGGGGCTCAGAATTCAACATAATATCCCCGTAACGACCAGATTCTGTAGGTAAATGGAATAAATGTGTTCAGAAACGCACAGGTCAGGCTTAGTTAGGTACAACGTAGAGATTTCGGTTAATCGTATGAAGAAACTGTGAATCTGGGGGTTTTCTCTTCAACCCTCTCCAGTCTGGCTTCTGTCACCACCATTCCCACGGAACCGTTCTTGGAAGGCCACCAACATCCCTTTGCCAAGTGTTGTGGACACTTTGTCAGCTCATCCCACGCAGCCTCTCAGCAGCATTTGCCCCGGCGGGCCCCGCCCTCCTGGACGTGTTCACAGGGCTCCTTTTCCCTCTCCAAGTCTGGCTGCTGCTGCGCCTGCGCCCTCTCTGTCTCGTGCTGTGTCATCTCTTTGTATCTCTTTCCTTCTGTCTACAGCAGGCGGCAGACTCCGCTCCCGGGCCTCTCTGCTCCCTTGTCTTCATTCTCTTCCATTTAATCACATCAAGTCCCATGGCTTTTAGTATCACCTCGAGCCTATGTCCCACTTAGAAATCTCCCCTGAGTTTCATCCTCCTATATCGCAGGGTCTCCTTGATTTCTCTACCAAAATAACTAATAGTCATTTAAAACTTAATATAGTTCACATAAGAGCTCTATTTTTTTTTCCCTCTGTAAACTTGCCCCTTTCCCTATTTTTCCTCCCTTGTTAAATGACACTGTTATCTAGCTAGTTGCTCAAAGGCAGTAAACCTGAAAGTCATTCTGAGATCCTCCCTTTTCCTAATGCCTGACGTTCAATCCACTATCAAATTATTTATTTCTGTCTCTAAAAACATATCTCAAATGTGTTCTTTTCTCTTCCATCTGCGTGCTTACTAACTTGGTCTGAGTCGCCTTCACCTGGATTATGGCAGTTGCTTTTGCACTGGCATCTCTACTTCTGGAAATGCCCACTTGCAATGTGGTTTTCACACAGGCAATGGAGTAATTGTTTTAAAAGTATAAATCATATCTTGAAATTGAATATGTACCTATAAACTTTCTCTTTTGGTTAAGAATCCTTTAATGTCTTTCTTTTGTAGCAAATCCAAATTTCTATACATGATCTATAAGGGCCAGCCTTATTTTCCCTGTTAAATTCACATACTATGTATTAGTCATGCTGATATCCTTTTTTTTTCTTCAATAAGATCAAAGTCTTTACTGCCCCAGGGCCTTTGCACTTGCATCCCTGTTACCTGAGCCTCTCCTCTGTTCTCTCTCCTATTCATCTCCAAAATATTGGCTCCTTTTTATCTTCAGGCTTTAGCTTTCCCCATCACTGCCCATAGTTTCTGTCTCCTATACAATACAGTCTACTTCCTTCAGAGCACTTATCAGTGAAATCAACCATTTCTTTGTTTCTTTGTTTATTGTCTGTCTCCCTTACTTCTAATGCACAATCGCCTCATGGTCTGGTTCACCGCTGCATCACCAGTGCCTGGCAGTGTGACTGGTATATATTATGTGTTAAATACAGCTATGGTAGGTGAATGAATGAGAGAATGAATAAATGAGTGTCAGTAGCAGAAAGGGAAGGAGTAAAATATCATCTACACAGTGAAACCCACAGTCCTGTGGGTGAGGTAGAAATGAATAAATATATTGCATAGTATAAGTAATAGGAAAAATAAGCACAAGATGAGACGGAAACACAGACAGACTGTGAATTACCATTGGACAGGAAATGATGAAAGGTGATATTTCTGAACTATTGTTTCTAGGGATGCTGATGGCACCAGGATTTTCTTGAATGCCTGTATTTACTGCACATATATTTTTTTTTTTTTTTACGTTGACCTCCTCCTACCAGAAATGTTAAAAGGGGCTTCAAACTCCATTTCCTAAGACATACTTCCACAAATACCTCCAGGTCCATAAAAAGAAGACAGGCACCGTACAACAAGGTTAGAGAAGTAGAGAAATACAGAAAACCCCAGAACATCATTGCAGAGGAGCAGTAACATCCATGGAAAGCAATTGAGAGCAGTCATCAAGACTACTCGTTGAGCACAAGGATGGGCTGAGTGAGAGGCTTAGAAGGAAGGTCTCTGTGGCAAGAAACAAGTGGTCAGCAAATACCAAGAACTTCCCTAATTGTGCTGCTACTATCACTGCCTAGCAAATCCCTATTCATCTTTTGAGCACCAGTTCAGATGTCTTCTGCTCTCTGAAGCTTTTGCATTCAAGAATGACTTCCTCTCCTGAGACCCTGTAGACTTCTATTATGATAGTCACTACAATGCATAGTGGTATCTAGTAGGTACATTGTATTAGTCAGCTCAAGCTTCCGTAACAAAATATCATACCAGTTCTATTAGAGTAGGGCCCCACCCTTATGACTTAATTTAACCTTTTTCTCCTCTTCATAGGCCCTTTCTCTGAAGATAGACACATTGCAGGGAATGGCTTCACCACATACATTTGGGAGAGACACAAACATTCAGTACATAACACATATCTATCTCATGGAATTATGTCCTGGTCATATTTTAATCCCAGCACTTGCCACTGTGCCTGGAACAGATTACCTTCTCCAAAGATAAATTTTCAATGAAAAAATAGATGAGTGAATGGATAGATGAAGAAATCCTTGATGAGATGGATATTATTTGGGAATGTAATTCAATTTTTATTTTGTTTTATAGTTATTTCATTTGACTATATTGACTCATGAAAATCAATACCTTGTAAGAGAGAATTTTGGTATGTAAAGTCCCAAGAACCAACATAATAATGAGGTTTTGACACCCAACTTAGTCATTCTGTTACTTTAGCCCTTATATTAAAGACAAGTTACTATATTTCAGTACTGTAAGTAATTTGAATTTCATATGTTGTGGAATTAAATGCATTTTCCAGAATGGAAAAATCAGAAAGAACAAAAAAGAATAAGAAAGTTAACTGCTTCTCTTATTTCTCCTTGTACATTTTATTTTCCTTGACTGTGATGTTTGATTCAGAGCCCATAAAATGGGGTTCATGAGCTCTAACATTTTAACTTGATATTTTCAATACCCATCATCTTATTGTCTTAAGTTTTCTCTTGAGGAACACTCTGATATTTAAAAGAAATAAAAAATAATGCTCCATTTTATAGTATTGTCCCATAAATTAATCCATTGTATTCATAAGCCCAAACATCTTTTGAATTTTCATTGGTTAAATAAAAGAAGAAAGCTTAAAATATACACAGTACTATTGCTTTCAACATCTGAAATGTAAAAAAAAAGAAAAAGAAAAAACCCTCAAAGTTAAAACATTAAAAACAACAACAATTAGGGCTGGGTGTAGTGGCTCACACCAGCACTTTGGGAGGCCAGGGTGGGAGGATAGCTTGAGTCCAGGAGTTTG
>CAUYRT010025817.1:0-47194 GCA_963574885.1 Lepilemur ruficaudatus | reverse complement strand
AAGACAATGCTCCACCACATGTCACACAAACAACACTGCTCAAACTACAGAGGCTGGCTTTGGAAACTCTGTCCTCCACCGTATTCACCAGACCTTGCACCAACTGACTACCACTTCTTCCAGGCTTTCGACCACTTCTTGCAAGGAAAAATATTTTCACAAGCAGCTGTGAAAAACACCTTTAGCGATATCATCATCACTTGCTCTCCAGGCTTCTTTGCTGCTGGCATAAATAAGCTACTGTTAAGATGGCAAAATTGTGTCAATAGTTTAGGCTCATACTTTGATTAATTGTACTGCTTCTTGTTTGAAATATAATAAACTAAACTTTTGATTTGAAAATGGACATTTCATATTTAATGACCTAATAGCACTTCAGGATTTTGTAGTATCTTGGGTTATCAAAGAGCAATTTGGAGCAATTTCTAAATAGATTGAAAGCAATGGATATTGTTTTGAATTTCACCTAACTCTATGATACTGTAGAATTATATTTTTTCTTTGCAAAATGCACTTTTTATGTGTTCCCCAAAAAATCTAAAAATGAAGATGTCCTAATAAATAAATGCTAAAAAAGATATTTAAATTGAGTAACATTAAAGCATGTTCTCACACATTTCTATTAAAAATGTAAATTGACACACATAAATTTTGAAAAAGTGAGCAATGCAAAAAAGAAAACATAAAATGTTTTAAATGTTATTTTTATTCTATAAATTATGCTAATGAAATAATTCAAAATTAATAAAATGTTACATGTCATAGGAATTTATAAAGGTGAGAATGATGATAAGTAAATGAAAGCAGTCTAATTGTTTAAAACAGAGGAACTAAGTAAAAAACAATTAGAACATGAGACAGGCCATGAGAATGAAGGTGTTTAGATATGTATGAATACATTGTTAAAAATCAAGATAGCGTATACATACATATGCATATTATATATAGGTATATATATATATTACAGGAACACATATATGTATGTGTATATATGTCTACTATGCTTATAACCATATAAAATACAGTAGGAGAAATTTTTAAAAACACAAAGGAAAAATACCTGAGTAATATATTAATAATTACTGTGTCAGATTATGTAGTTAATTATTGGGCTAGCTAGGTTTATTAATACAGTTTTTATGTTCTAATTTGGTTAATTTACTGCAACATTAATATCTCATTCCCTTTTTTATGTAAAAGATACACCTAATAAAAGTCAGCTTTAAACTGAAATAAAAATTTACTAAATCTGTTATATCATGGCCCCAATGTGTTGGTTTATCTTTCTGTTCATATTATTTTTATCTGTTTTGCCATTCATTGATTGGCACTAAAGTTATAATTAAAAATACAATAATTCCCTTGTGTCTAAGCCACTTATTGATAGTTAATTGTACATAAACATGTGTGACATCAGTGAAGGAGAAGGTATGGAAAAGAGAAGAAAAATGGAAAATCTTTCAGACCACTGACACCAAATGTGAATATTCAATTACACAATTTCTTGGAAGTGAATGAGTGAGTCACTGTGGGTAATACACACCAATATATTCTCACCCTACTCTTTTCACTGTATCATTCTCCTTTCATTTTATATTTTGCAAGTTATACTGTAAGCCCACAAAGTAAAAATTCTTACCTTTTGATCTTTCCTTTTTCCTAATTAGCAAGGAATAGATTTTCTTCAACCTTTATTTATAAACTTCTTCATATTTAATTCGTTGTTTGCCTACCCTATCATTAAAAGGAACAAGTCAATCAACTAACATTTTTTTTCCCAACTGAAGTTGAAAAAGTAAAAATGGAAATGCTAAGTAGAAATTTAGTATGTTTCCCCTAGTTTAAAACAGCCTTTGTAATAGTTTATATCCTGAAAGCAGTATTTTATTCCTTAATTTTAATAAGAGAAATGTTAACTCAGTGATCTAAACACTGATTATTTACTCTTTGAAAAATACTTTTATAATTATTGACAGCTAAAAGTCATTATAGGTTGACTTCCGTAGGCTGCTTAGCGCTCTTCTCAGTCACCTTCCTGTCACTAAGTGTCTATATCTGTTAACAAAATTATGGCACTTAAACCTCAGTGAAGAGAGGAATTAGGAGAAGTTATTAAGAATTTCAATAAGAGAAGTCTTGTGAGAATTGCATAAATTACAGGGAAACAAGTCTCAGGTTTTGATTCACAAGTTGACTCTATAATGATGTTCAAAGGTCATTAACTCATAGTACTAATGGTGCCTTTTTAATGACCTTTTTATAACCCTCCATTGATACCATAACAAAGAATTTATCGGGGCTACCCACTGAGGAGTCATTAACCACCAGAAGGCACTGGGTGCCTATTCCTCACATAGATTCTCTTTTTTCTTTTTTATTTCAGAATATTATGGGGGTACAAACATTTTGGTTACATACAATGCCTTTGCCTCACCCAAGCCAGGGCTACAAGCTTTCCCTTCCCCCATACAGTGCGCTCTGCCTCATGTAGATTATTAAGGTAGTGATACATCATTATGCCCTTTCTTTTCGCTCTTCCTGGACATATTCCCTAGGAAAGGCCATGAAATGACTCTCTCTATTATGCTCTTTCTACTTTTAACTCAGATGCCAGCTGATTGGTCAAATGCTGTTTTATCATATAGGGTTCAGGAGTAATACTGTGTGCACACTTTGGCCCCTTCATTGCATTTAACATTATTTTCCACACGTTATTTCATGGTTTGGGATTTACGACATACCCAGGTGGGTGTGACTTCCCAGCAGCAACAACTCCCACCTTTAAAATTTTCACACTTGACAAATTCATGTCCATTTCTCCAAAATTTCATTATTGCTATAATGCCAACCAAGATACTTCTTATTATTTGTTCCTCTCCTTTCTTTTACAGATATTTTTCTGCTACAAAAACAAAATTTTCATTTTCCTTACTCTGTAGAATAACATATTAAGTGACTTCTGTGTTCCTTATAAAAATGAGATTTCAAACTCCAACAGGTTCTAGAGACTCCCCTAAACCTTATCAATATATGGTTACAATAAAAGTGCAATTTCACAATAAAGAAATAGAAACAATAAAAATGTAAATTATTCCATTTTTAAAGACATTCATGTCTTATTTCATATATCTACTAATTTATTCAGCAAATACTTATTGAATGCATACTATGTGGAAGGATTGCCTATGTCTCGGAAATGAAGTGAAAGAAAAGATAAAATTTCTGTCCTAAAAAGTTTACATTTCTAAAGAATAAGACAATCAAAAAAACAAAAAGCTAATGATGAAACATAATAATATAGTCAAAGGTAAGTATGGTAGAAATGTAAACAAAATTTGCCTACTTTTTCATTAATAGAAATTAATTGAAGGGCTACACTGGGCCAGTATCTTTATAAAATTATCTTATTTTTTAAAATCTTATATGAGTTGGGTAATATTATCTAGAGAGATAAATAAACAGACTCATCAGAAAAAGTAAATTCACCCAGGACCATGAAGCTAGTATATAGTATATCTCAGAATTAAACCAATGTCAATCTAATTCTAGAATCTCTATTCTTACACTAACCTCCAATGATGATTAATATGAGTCTAGAAAGGTAAGTAGGCATTTTACAGATAAATAGGATAAGGGAAGAAAGCAGGTTCTAATCCACTGAAATTTGTCCAAATGCTATTTTATAATCTTAAAAAACAGAAGTGTTAATTTCTCCTACATGATTGATGATAATAATACTAAGAACAAACCCTTATATATCCATATTCTAAGGGCTTTATATATATGAAATTATTTATTTCTTTTAATAACATCATGAGGACATAATGTTAGCTCCATTTTACACTGGAAGAAATGAAGTACTTAATTACTTTGTCTAGGGACACATGCCTAGTACGTGGTAAAGCTGAGATGTGTCACCAAGCTGTATGTGATCTGAAGGCTTGCTGATAAGTGATAGGCCATCGTGCTTCCTCTGAAAGCTACAGTCTGTGCTAGAGTCTGAGTTTTAAGCAAGCCATAAAATATTAGGACATTCAGTTCAAAGTAGAGTTTGGGGATTTTTTTCCTCAAGTGTAGAATTGTGGGTTTTTTTGTTTTTATTTTTATTTTTCCTTCATGAATGAAAACCAGGTTTATAGAGAATGGACAGTTTTGGGCCATCATCTCTTGTACACTGAAAGAATCCTGTGTATTTATCTAAAATGACACGTATCACTCTACTAGATGATTGCAGGTTTAATTTCTTGTGTCTTCTTTTCTTTCTGGCCACTTCCCAGCCTGCAGCTCCTTGATGGCAGGGACTCTGCCTGATTTACTGTTGGATTCACAGTGCCTGGTGGGTGGAGTGATTGCTACATCCAGGCATAAATTTTGTTAACTGCAAGACCAGTTAGGAATTCAGAAGAAAGGTCCACACAAGGCATGATAAGGCTGTGAACCACAGTCATAACCAAGGGGAAGGGGACTAGGGAATATATTGCTGAAATATTTAGAACATAATGGTTATTTAGGTATGGGTTGAAAGAGAGGGGAAAAATCCAAGATGATTAAAACGTTTCTGATGGGAGACTAGGATTGTGTGAATGGTGGGATCATTCACCAGGAGAGGGATTTTAGGAGTTACGTATGAGACATTATGAGTTTGATTTACCTGTTGCTGTCAAATAGAAACGAGATGTTCAGAGGACAGCTGGACACAAAAGCTGGGATTACAGATTGGATGTTATCATTCATTGATACTATTAAAAAAACATACACAATTATAGCAATTCCTATTTCAGAGAGGACCCAAATAAACCACTGGATATATTGCAAACCATAATTTACTTTTATTCAGTGTAGTCCCTGTTTTTTAGCTATAAATTTTAAAATGAATTGTTCTGATCTTCTGGATATTTTTTATTTTGTATATTTTTTTATTGTTTTCCATTTTGGCTTTTTACTGTGAAAATCTATGCTTTGAGCATTTGGATGTTGTCCTTCCTTCCTTAATATTCTGAATTTTAATTTCTATTAGCTACATCTTCTGATTGCATATTGCTTACAGCCACATATGTATGACTACAGAGAATAAAGAAGACATTTTATAATGGAGGATTAGAAGTTTTGCAAAAGTAGAATGAGAATAAAATATGGCCTGCATACCTACAGGCTTAAATTAAGTGTGAACTGAGGTAATGTATGGGAAAGACATTTTAGAAATATAAAGTGCAATGGAGAGACAATATTTAGTACCCCCTGCTTCCAGAGATTCAGAGGGCAGAAATCTCTTCTTTTTATGGGCCATCTATATACACCACACTAATTTGATATTTAAAAAGGGGGAAAAATTCGGCTTGTAATTCCAAAGTCAAATCCCCTTTTCTCAGTTTTAGACTGTTCATGTAATCTCTTCATCAACTTCCTAAATTTGTTCCTAGGAAATACAAACTAAGTAAACCTAAGTAACTAAGTAAATACAGTACACAAACAAAAACCTTATATCACATTCTAAGTGTTGGGCAAGGCAGCCTTGTGCACATGGTAGTATTTTAACTCCCTCTCTACCACGTAAAAATGGGCCTTAAGCTTGTAATTACTTCTTAACCAAGAGAAAAAGAACCCATACATCCTGTACAGGGCTCACTGTCTTGTGTGGGAATACCTTTCCCTGTTTCAGACTCAGTGTGTACTCCTTTGTTCTGCTTAAGTCAATAATCCTGAGGCCTCAGCTTTCAGTCTTTCAGACTCCTTGGAGGAGGAGAAGAGGCCTTCTAGTGTATCATAAGAGGGATGCAATTCCTTTGTGTTGGCTTCCCTTGGGAGGTGGTATGTGGGGGGACCCACAGGCCATGGGGAACTGACAGCCCTATTGGAGATGATTTTGCTCTGTCTCTTCTCTGTTTATGTAAAAGCCTTGTGCCTTCCAGTGCTTGAATGTGTTGTGTTTTCCTTGGTAACTCTGATACCATGATGCTGTGGGCAGAAGTGTTTGGACTTCTTTCTATTCCTGGTATTGACATTGTGATGATCTTTGCTCTTCTCCATTTAGCCGGAGTCCTCCTCCGGCATTGGTGACCAGTGCGTGACATCCTGCTCTACACTAAGCCACTGCTTTGTGTTACCATTGCTCCCCTTATTCCTATGTGCAAACTAGATTTAGAAATAATTGGTCTGTGGCCTCATAAGCCTAAATCTTTTCCAGTTGCTCAACTTTATGTACCTAGTTATCATACAAGGATGTGTAGTAATATCATTGCAACCTGACAAATTTTTCTAATCTATGATCAACTTTTTAACATGTATATTCCTAAAAATATAGTTAGTATATATGTGTTTCTATTTGATGAGCCTAAATGAATCAATGAACATGTACTGACATCTCCGATGAGCTAGGGACATGGTTAGACTTGATGTTTACACTGTGGTCAGCTAGATGAAGCCCTTACTTTTGTGGAGATTTTATCTCATTTGCTCAATAGATTACAATCAATTATGTTATAGCAGCATATTTTTTCTAATGCATCATCCTCTACCTCATCTCCCATGATTTAAGCACGTAGTTCCTACCTCTCCTGTAACCCCATTGTATTTTTCCACACTTAACAACAGTACATTTTCAAGTTCTATTGAAATAGTTTTTATGTCTATTTTTCCACTAGATAACAAATAAGTTCACTCAACAATGTATATGCAGCTATTAGCATTAAGTGTTCATTACATGTTCAATAAAGTAATGTGAACACAATTCTAAGGAAGAACTAGATACTCAATAAATTGCTGTTGAATGCAAATGATAGTGTACACTGAATGCATTTAGAGGTCTCACTCCTTTCTTTTGAAAAGTACGGGAGAAATTTTGAAGATGTCTAATTACAATTTAATAATCATGCTTACATTTAATGTTATGTTTTCCCTTCTGTTGTACTTTTCTTTTTGTCATTTTGAATCATTTTGATAGAAAGGAACTCAAATTGTGCTGCATCACATGACAAAGTGAAAGCCAGTCTCCTGCAGCATGTAAAGAACCCCACATCAGTGTAATTTGTCTAATTCTCTCCAGAATAAACAAACTTACAAAATGGTTGTTCGGATAAGTTTTTACTTTTCAGATTGCTCCATTATATTTTCCCTCCCAAGCTAAATAGAAGAATTAAGTTCTCTATTAGAAAATGAAAGTAACAAACCACTTTTATCATTGGTTATAGATATGACTGAAAATAATGCTTAAAAAATAATGTTAAAAAATAAAGTTACAACAGCTTACCAGTGTAAAAAGTCATGCGTTGCTGCAGAAGACTACCTAAAAAGATTTTACATTTGAATTCAAGTAACATCTTTGACCAAAAGCTTCTCAATTAACTTTTGTGGCCATGAAGTAGCACCAGAAGTCAGCCTGTGTATACCTTACAGCCAAGTCCTCAAATTATAACCAAGGAAAAAGATGCCATTCCAAGTACAGATCTAGATGCTATTGTGGCATAAATTCTTATCTCAAAATTTTCCTGCCTTGTTCTCTGCCTTCTTCTCACCTCACAATTTCTAATTCCTTTTCAAATTCAGTGTACTCGCACTGCAATAGAATTTGAAATTCTGTAGACTATTATGGCTGATTAAGACTTCTAAAGCAGGCACAAACAAATTTCTAATATTAATTTAGGTTTTTTTTTTCAAGATTTGGCAGCAAACGATAAAGGCCACTAACATCTCTGGTATGTTTGAAAGAAAGGGAAGAATTACATTTTTTTAAAATGGCACATATTTGTGATAAGTGCAATTTTTGAATATCTCCAACAAATTGAAAAATTTCATCAAATCACTTGTGTGGAGTATTTTCACAATCATGTAAAGTCAACAGTTCAAATTTCACTCTTACACTAACAAATAAATGTGCTGCTTGTTTTCAAAACTTAGCTAGTAAGAATCCAGCCTAATTCAACTGCACAATTTTTCCCTTTCACTCCAACTCCTGACTGCAAGTTTGAAGAGGACTAAGGCTGTAGCCAAGAATAAGCCAGTCCATTACCTGTCTCTTTCCTGGAGCTAGTTTATCTCTCTTTTCAGTATTTTTTCAACTTTCTGAGACTCTATTTCCACTTGAAGGGGACTCCCCTCATTTTCTGCATTCATGTGGGTGTACATGAACCTCAAGATAACTCACTGAGGATGTCTATTTACCAGGGTGGCTGTGCTCATGTGTTCTCCCTTGACAGAATTCAGCCAAAAAGAAGCCTCTCTGATCTCCTGCTGCTGTTTCCATTGAGCAAGATGACCAACTCTTCCTGTTATTCATCCTCATTCTTGCTTTTCCAACCCAGAAGGTGGAGTGAACCAGCATCTCCAGGAAAGACTTCTTGTTTCCAGCAATCACTTCAATATCTTACAATGACTTTCCTAGACTGTAGTCTTGACTTTTCTGATCACTCCTTTTACAATTTCCAATTGTCCCTGACACCTTAAGTTATTCATCTCTGCTGCATTTTTATTTAGTAGAACTTACTGCTTTCTAACATACTGCAAATTTTATGTACACAAATGTTCATAGCATCTTTATTTATAACAGCAAAATACTGGAAAACAACCCAAATGTCCATCAACAGTGAATACATAAACAAACCATGGTACATCCATACAAAGGAATACTAACTCAGTAACAAAAAATAAAACTATTTATACACCCAAAAATCTGGATGGATATTAAAAGCAATTTGCTGAGTGAATAAAAGCCTGTCTCAAAGGTTACATACCTAATTATTCCATTTAAATAGCTTTCTTCAAATGACAAAAGCAGAGTGATGGGATCAGTGATTTCCACGGGTCAGGTTGGGGGGAGGGCGTGACTATAAAGGGGCAACCAGGGATGTTTCTGTTATCACAACAGTTCTACATCCCGATTGTGGTAGGATTCACACAAATCTATACATGGTATAAAATCTGTTACAACTCTATACAAAAATACACAAAACACACCAATGGACGCATCTGCCTCCATTCCCCTTCCTGGAACAAAAGCTCCACTAGGGGAGGTTTATTGTTATTGCATTGTTTTTCTGTTGTTTTGTTTCTGTTTTTTTGCTGTGTTCCCAACATCAAGAATCTTTCTGGTAATATAGAGAGATTTCAATATATATATTTGTATTGTTTCTGCAGTTGGAGATGCTGTGAGAATTTTTCTGCCCCTGTTAAGGAAAATCCTATCAAAGAGTAGAACACATTTCTGTTCTTGGCTGTTCTTCTGAAAAGTGGATGAAAGGAAGGGTCTTTACGGAACCCCCTTATTCTATACGCATTGCCCCTGGAGAGCCTCCAGTCATACAGGATGTTGCAGGAATCACCATGTCTCTTATCTCTTGTCTCAAACTTACTTAACTTGTAGTAACTATTTATTAATTAATTACTTAATTTAGATCACCTACTAATCAAATGGAATTTTCCAAGGACGGCTAGATTATTCACACAAGTCAGGAAAAAATCGCACAAACTACTGTAGCATATTCAGATGATAAAACATAAATGCTTCTCTCTTCCTACAGTTTAAACACTCTGGGTGATCTGCTTTCTCCTGTAATTTTAGGTTTCCTTGTAGGAAAACACAAGGCCTCCACAGGAGACCTTTCACATCTCTGGAGTTCTATGACATCTTTGGCTTTTCTTGGTATATAGAAATATGTCTAATATTTGCAAACATGGTCTCCAAGGTACAGGCTTAGTTCACTTCAGAGTGCCTCTAGATTTATCTGTATTGTTTTTTAATTATAGATGGATGGAAGTGCTCCTTTCTGGGGAGTAGAGAAGAAAAGAACCCCACAGTTTTTAAAAGTTCTTTTCTGATATTGGCATTTAGCAGTAGTACTAACAGCTTGATCCTTTAGAAAAATTCAAGAAAACTGCGTCCTTGATGAGGGATATCTACTGCTTGCTGGAGTGAGAGCAGCTACAACATCTTCTGATCTCGTCATTAGCAGTGAAACTGGTAACCCACTTCTGCAAATTGGCAGATTGAGTAGGGAGTCTGAGGAGCAAAGTGGCAGACTTTCCTTTATCTGTGCTCCAGAGTTAAGAGCATTTTCAGCTTTTTTTCAGTATTGCTGCATTGCAGCAGTGAGAAATCATAATAGAAAGAAAAAAAAAAAGACAGATAACTAATGATGAAAACGTCTCTCTGAATTTGCAGCAGAGATGAGTCTGCAGCACAGGACTTACCCAGGAATGGTTGCAGTGGCTTTGAAAACACACATGCACACACATACGCACACACACATACCCCCTTAAATCTCTTTATTCCTTGTGGTTATCATTTGCTACCATCTTCCAAGTATGATTCTTCTTAAAATTATCAATCAGTATATTTACTATCTAACCTTAATATTTGAAATGCCCTAAGATTGTATCAGTGAAGTTTGTTTTTCTAAAACATTTTTTCCTCCTTTCCATGTTTGGTTCAACTGTCATAGCATTTTAAGGGGGAAAAAGTATACATTATATATATATATATATACACATGTTTATAAATATATATGTATTTATGAACATAAGAAAGATAGTTTTAAAAAACACAGAAATTCAATCCAGTTAGCTTTTTACTTGTTTCTTTTATAATGATCTCCAAAAGGTAAAATTTTGCTACAATGTTTACTCATACTTTGGGGAAAACAACAAATAAAACACATTTTATTGCAAAATTGGGAACAAATATGGGAGGACTTTTTCCCAGCCAAATACATAATTATCAGTTCATAAATGAGGCAACGGGTTTCCAGCACATTATGTCATGGTAGTCCTCTCACATCCAAGCAGACCTTCCTTCTGAGGGCTTAGCATTAGATTGCCATGCTTCTGCCACTATAGCCATCAATTTCCAGCATTCAGAGTATCTTATTTTATTAATTTTTATTTTTCCTCCAGCTTACCCCTAGGAATTAAGGCCAAGAATGTATATTTCATGCATAAGCAACCTAAATAATTCTGCTTTGATTGGTTTAGAGGCCTCCACAAAAGCACTTTACAAAAGCAAGTATAACTGTCCCTTTTTAACTTAACAGAAGGTAGAATCTGAACTGACATCTTTTCAGGAATAACATTTGCTTCCACTTATTCCACGTGCCGTGGTTCCTCTCGCTCTTCCACCCCTCTGCTCTCCCCTTGCTCAGCTTCTGTTACATGTGTTCTCTATCAGTTCCCTAAATGTGGCAAGTCCATTTTTATCTCAGGATCATTGCATTTGCATTTCCTTGATTTTAATACTTCCCCTACATTATTGCGCTGCTACTGCCCTCTTTCAGGTGACAGCTCAGAATTTACATTTCCTGAGCACACCAGCTAAACTAGCCTCTTGCTGTGGACACATTATTCTGTTTTATTTTCTTAAGCGGTTCTTCTCCCTATCCTACATTATGTACTTGTTTGTATTCTCGATTGTTTCTCTTCACTAGAATGAGAAATGTGTTCTAATTGAAAATTAGGATATACCTAGTGACTATAACAGTGTAGTATAGGAATATTAATATGTAATTTTGAATTCATTAATTTAAATATAGGAAAGGTGAATAAAAATCAAAAGTTGGATCTTACTATCAATAATCCTCCACAGATAAATCATTATCATTTGAATCTAGTGATTTTCAATTTATAATCATAAGTGGCTGAAAAGCACCAATAAAACTTATAATTTTACAAAAGCAATCTTAAGATCTCTTCATATCTAAGATAGAGTTTCAGACTCTAGGGCTTATTGTCTGAATTTGCTAGCTGGCTCCTTCTTAAAGCCTTTATCCTATTATATATGTAACAAATCTGGAGGAACTAGAATCTCTTTATATATTACTTGATAAATAAGACATTACTATATGTCTCCCCTAGATTGCTTGAACTAAGAAAATTAATAAGACTACGGTCTGATCCTTGGTTTTCTTTGCATTTTAAAGATGGCTTGCATAATATTAGTTAGGTGCTACAATATTTTGGAATCTATAACTGAAGGTTTTCCTTAACAGAAGTAGACATTTTAGAGTATAATTTTAAAATATCATGAATGGTACATTATTGCTAAAAAAATTTAAAAGACATGAATCCAGGGACAAAAATATGGCTTTCTAAATTCACAAAATGAGTCAGTTTGGGCTGATGGGTACAGACAATCCAAGAATCTCTTTGCCAAGTCTCGAGCACATCCCACCAGACCGCACTGCTATGTAATAATGATATTGGAAAAAACACAAGTGAGAGCAGAAATGACGGCAGTTTCTAATTCAGCTTTGGATGATGAGCTAAATGAACTGGCTGGCAGTACATATAGGAAAGGGACTAGGAGGAGTAGCAATAGCCAATTTTCTGTGCAGACTAATACAACATTTTCTTTAGCAAAGGAAATTGGTTGAAAGTTCCTCTCTCCATTTCCAAAAGCCCTTTCCTCAGTGCTTCTTAAAAGCAGTTTGCCATAGTATATTTCTGTTTGCAGAAAAGTTTTAATAATAGGAGGAGCCCTACTAAAGTTGCAGTGGTTTCTTCTGCATAGAAGTCAGGTTTGATGAGCCCTGGCAAGTTTTTGATCCCTTGTACCAGTGGTTTGATGATAGCTGAAGGTTTCTGGGAGAAGGCCTGGCAGGTCAGACTGTGTACCTAGGCTAATCAATTCTAACTCTGATTCTATAAGGTACCTGCAGTGCAGGAATGGGGAATTGGAAATGAGAGTGAGGTAGTGAAGATGAGAATTTGATCCCATTTAACCTTCTGGTTAATCTACCGTGAACCAGTGCTAGATGGAGGCGAATGCAAGATTCTTTTGAATTCCCTCTCCACCAGCTACAACGAGACATACATTTGGGCAAGTGTTTCTGATGGCTTATATTTATTTTAGTTTCTTTTCATGGAAAACACCATCACCACATTTTATTATTCTTTTAAAAAAGACTACTCTGACAAATTTCTAACTAATGATATAATTACTTCATTAGGTAGCATAATTAGAAATTACTTGAAGTATAAAGAGTGCCTGGTAAAGAAATGCTTAATTTACTAAATAATTTAGACTCAAATGATTATTAAGTTAAAATCAAAAGTTGCTGCAAACCTCAAGTAATGGTTTTTTACCAGTGCCACATGATAGAGTAATTGCTCAATTAGCAATTAGTTACAAACAGCAGTGCCCTTTATTTTTACTTAAAATAAGTAAGCCAGTTTTCACTCTTCAAAAATGAATATTAATTAGATGGGAAGATAAAAACAAGCCATATCTTGTTAGTAGAATCTAGTCTTCCAGAAGCCCTGTCTGCTCTTAAGAATTAGATACAGAAATGAACAAAGAAATTTTCCCTTAAATCTTTTACTCTAGATGCAAGGGGGAGAGGGAGAAATTCTGATTTAAGCTTAATTTTTTTGACCACCTTTATTAAAGCAAACTAAATGAGACTTAAAAAAAAATATTTAGGAGATATAGCATGACTGTCCATGTCTTTTAATTTTTTAATTATTAATCTCTGTGAATGAAGATGATTACATAATTCTCAAAAATGCACCTTAAGTTTTTATATAATCATGCCTACCCTTTTATATTGAGGCATTAATAATTCAAAACCTCTTTCTCTTTTATCTTGGCATTAGTTTACATTATGAATACAAAAGTTAGAACACAGTCCATACTGTGGCCCTAAAATGTTATTTTTTCTTCCTGAAGCTCACCTATCATATGTTTTACTTATCCCATTTACAGCTGCTTTATATGCTTTTGTCTGTGTTGCTTGAAAGGTAGTAAATATTGTGAAAGGCACGAGGATTTGCAGGCAAATAGGCATGTGTTTCGTTGGTTCGTATCATGGCTCTGCCCCTTACTAGCTGTGAGATGTGGAACAACTGACTTAAGCTACCTCAGACTGTCACCTCGTCTCAGAAATGGGGGTCATGGTGGTGCTCTACTAAGGAAGTATGAGGATTAAATGAATCATGTATGACCTACTGTCACCTGTAGAACATGCAATAGCTCTGCTATAGACATAGCTTTCCAACTATTGGGAAGGTTCAAGTAGACGTGGGATGATCATAAAACTGGAATGTTATAGAAGGATTTTGTGTATTAGGAGACAGGTTTGTTTTAATGATGTATAACATCTTCTCTATGTCCACATTTCTATGTTTTAAAACCAAATTAACTCCAGAGATAATATTTGCAGGTTGAGGCCAAGACAAGCAAATATATTTTCCTAATAGGAGAATATGTAAGCTAAAGCAAATGTATAAGCTCAATACATTTCTGTCTTAGAGCCACCATTTGGGCCACTCTAACAAAATATCTTGGATTGTATAATTTATAAATAATAGAAATTTTATTGTTCACAGTTCTCAAGGCTGGGAAGGCCAAGATCAAGGCACAAGCAGATTCAGTGTCTGGTGAAAGCCTGTTCCTCACAAATGGTGCATTCTATGTGTCCTCACATGATGGAAAAGCAAAAACAGTCTAACAAGTTCCTTTAAGCCACTTTTATAAGGGCACTAATATGATTTCTGTGGGCTCTGCCCTCATGACCTAAGCACCTCCCAAAGGCCCCATTTCTTACACCATCACCTTGGAGGTTAGGTGTCAACATATGAATTGAATTTTAGGGGACACATACATGCAGACCATAGCACATCCATTTATTAAATAATGGTCTTTAGACTGGGGTTGGGGGTAAAATAAGGTCAGAGAGATCTAAATAGTGTCCCCAAGTCCTTATTATGAAACTATACATGTGACTCCTCAGACAGTCATGCAGAGCCATGTTGACTCCTCATTAGGATGTATTTTTAATAGCATTGCTTAGCTGTGTTCTCAGTTCACATCTCTTATGGATTGAATTGTGTTCTCCTAAAAGATATTTTGAAGTTATAATCCCTGAATCTCACAATGTGACCTTATTTGGAACTAGGATTATTGCAGATGTAATTAGTTAAGTTACAAGTAAGGAATGACTTGTAATTAGTTGAGTTCATATTGGAGTAGGGTTGATGTCAGTTCTAATCCATTATGACAAATGTCCTTATAAGAAGAGGAGAGAGAGACACACACAGGGGGAAAAAAACACCATCTGGTAATAGAGGCAGATTGGAGTGATGCATCTGCAAGCCAACAAATGTCATAGATTAATTGTTATTACCAGAAGTTAGGCAGAGGCAAGGAAGGATTCTACCAGAGTGTCAGGGGGATCATGGCCCTACCGATGTCATTATTTCTGGCTTCTGGCCTCTAGAACTTTTAGAGAATACAATTCTGTCGTAGAATACATTCCACTTGTAGTGCTTTGTCAAAGCAGTCCTAGGAAACTAATACAAAAAAATATTAGAAAAAATAATAAAGCAAAGCAGTTATATGAAGTAATTCATTAAAATCAGGCGTAATTACATCTAGATGATGAATAGCTATGTAATATAAGCTGAAGAAATGAGAGAGAAAATTTAATAACCAACAGAGAAATGTACTATTTTATAGTTATATGATTACCTTATAATAAGAGCACATTTGAAAGGAAAACCTAAGTTATCATTTTTTGTCTTCTTGAAGTCTAAGACTATATACTTATCATCTATCCTCAGACTCTTAAAAACAATGTTTATTTTATAGTGGTGATTAGTTTTAAAAAAGGAAGAACTGAAGGAGAGAAAAGAAAAGAAGTAAGAAAAGAAAGAACAAAAATTAGGAAAAATGGAAGAAAGGTAGGGAGGAGGACATAAACCATTCTTAGTCTCCTGTTAAAAATATAGCTGCAATTCATCAAAATTGGAGAGTAAATTTTAGGTATTGGAAAAGACATTGATATATCATCCACTAAAGAGGTCAACTCAAAAAAACATTGCTCTACCATCCCCAAAACTATCTGAAATTTTGAATTATTATTACAATAGAAATATAGTATTAGTATTTATAGTTAGTTTGTAAAATTTTGCACTAAAGGGGAAATGGCCAAGATGGCAGCCTGGAAGTGGCCCACACACACCGCTCTCAAGAACAGGATCAAAAGTTGCAAGCAGATGCCCACCTATAGATGGACCCTCCTGTAGAGACTATTGTAAGTTGTCAGAGAGGCAATGGGAGACACTTAGAGTGAAAGAGACGGGGATTGGGAGATCCATTCACCAAGATCAGAAGGTCCCGGCAAAAATACCTAAATGTGGGGGAAGGAACAAAAGATAGGGCCCCAAGTTCCCACGCTCCTCCCACGGACACTGAAACCCAAGCTGTGAGGAGGCCCTCACCATCGCGGTAGTGCTCTATATTGATCAAGGAACTGTTTGGAGACTTTACAGTAACATTGCACCAGAGAGTGGGCTTGGCAGGGACCCAGAGGCTTCTGTTCCCAGGTCACTGCAACTGACACTATTCTGAGCACTTGGGTCTGGATCACCCAGTCTATATAGAGATCATATTCACTATAACTGCCTCCACATTGCCCCTGCCAGGCTGGGAAGGGAGCAGGGAGGGCAGACACTGGCAGGCTCCCCTCCCAGTCATGGGGCCTGAGTGTCTCCCATTGCCTCTCTGTCAGAATGACCCTTATTAAAAAGTTAAAAGAGAGTAGATATTGGAGGATATATGGTGAAAATGAAAACTTATCCACTATTGGTGGGAATGTAAACTAGTACAACCCCTGTGGAAAACATGGAGTTTCCTCAAAGAGCTCAATGTAGACATACCATTCAATCCAGCAATCCCACTAGTGGGTATCTATCCAAAGGAAATGAAATGATTTTATCAAAAAGACACCTGCACTTAAATGTTTATCCCAGCACAATTCACAATCACGAAGATATGGAATCAATCTAAGTGCTTATTAATTCATGAGAGGATAAAGAAAATGTGGTGTGTGCATGTCTGTGTACACACCACGGAGTATGACTCAGTCATAAAAAGGAATAAAATAATGTCATTCACAGAAACTTGGTTGGAAATGGAGACCATCATCTTAAGTGAAGTATCTCAGGAATGGAAAAACAAACACCACATCTTCTCATTAATAAGTGGGAGCTAAATGATGGGCACGCATGGGCACAAAACGATATAAAGAACATTGGAAACTAAAGAGGGAGGATGGGAAGTGGGTGAGTGATAAAAACTTAACCTATCAGGTACAATGAACACTGTCCTGGTAGCCAGCGCACTGAAAGCCCTGACTCCAGCATTATATAGTGTATCCATGTCATGAAAACATTTGTACCCTGTTAATATTTTGAAATAAAATAAGTAAATACCTCTAAAAAAGACAAGGAAAGAAAAAAATAAAATTTTGCACTAAAATTAAAGGCATTCTTTACAAGAATTAGCTTCAAAAATGTAACAAATATTATTATGGAATATATGTATGTCAGAATATGTGTACATTGGGATTGCTATGGGGATTTTCAAGTCAGTTTTCATTACCTGGTGTCACTACTCACTGATTTGATGGCTGCTCAAAACCCCGAGAATCAAGTTTATTGATGTCTGTTAGTTAAATATGTGTAAAAATTTATTTAGCCTTGAAACTTGGTTTGCTCTTTAAAAACAAACAGTATGATATCTAATTTGACTTTCTGTTTGAAGTTAAAATATATTTACCTGATTTTTTTAGACTGCCACAAATAGAAGATACATATTTTTTACTATGTATAATGTCATTTATATATTTCATTAACTATTCTG
The DNA here is from genome assembly GCA_963574885.1 of Lepilemur ruficaudatus. Taxonomy (NCBI): domain Eukaryota; kingdom Metazoa; phylum Chordata; class Mammalia; order Primates; family Lepilemuridae; genus Lepilemur; species Lepilemur ruficaudatus. The sequence goes on along the minus strand of CAUYRT010025817.1, from coordinate 29,568 downwards.
ATAAAAAAAGAATATCAAGTATTTTTATAAATATTCAACTGGATTTCCATGACAAAACAGATTTTTAATTTATTCTGACTTATCTTTAATTACTTCTGAGTTCCCGAGGTAAGTTAATTTTTACATTTATTTGAGAGGCTGCTGGGTGCCAAGGGGTAGAATAAAGGCACTAGTTAGGCACACACTAGCGTAGAAGGAGACCCACACATTTCCCTTGGAGTTTATTTCAGCAAATGAAATATACAGGTAAGTTACATTTGATATTACAGAATGAATGTGGTCTTCACAGCATCAACAGAGGTCGAGGTGAGGAAGAGACCCCAATGCAGAAACAAATGGGACAAACAGAGAAGATAATAAAAACCTACCTCAGAGACCAGATCTAGTGAGTCTATTAAGTATTTTGTGGGTTTCCTTGAAACTTGCTAAATCAGCATAAAAATAGTCTCAAGATTAGCCCGCCATATACTCAAATATGTCACATGCTGACCACAAAATTGGTGGCATTATTTGAATAATATTTAGGTTTTTCTCTTATTAATTAGAATGACTCCATCAACTTTAGTCTCACTCCATTCTACCAGATTCCTAGTATATCAAAATAATAATAATCAAAGGTAGTGCCTGGTTTTTTACAAACATTTTAAAAATACTTATTTAAACCCCACAGGGAAGTTATATTGTTTTATGTCTATAAAAGAAGAAACTAGTATTTTGTAGGTGCTTGAAGTGGGTACGATTTTTACTTGTCAGTTAATTAGGCTCACCTGGTGATTCAAGTAGTCTAAATTCAATTCAGGAAAGTTCACAATGAACATCTACTATTGGGAAAGGATCGGGCTGGGCATGGAGGGAAAATAAATGAATAAAGAATCACACATCTTTTTCATGTGCAGATTGTAGTAGAATTATTAGTTGCCTAAAATAAAATGAGAATGCTAAATTACTTCAGTGAGATGCATTTTAATGATAATTATAACTCTACATATCAGCATTTTTGAAATGTTACTTTTTAAAGCAAGTGCTTATGAAATAACCTTACACTTTGTACTGTTCTAAGTGCCCGGAATATTTACTCTTTTACTCCTCATAAATAAACCTACAAGGAAAGAACTATGATCTTTCTTTTGTTGAAGAGGAAACATAGTCACCAAGAGGGTAATAAGCTTGCTCAAAATCATACAGCTAGAATTCAGCGTCAGAGATTTGTAACCGGGCAGCCTGACTCCAGAGACTGTCCTTATTGTATACACTGCATTGCCCCTGATGGGCTGAAGTACCTCCCACATAAAAGTTTATCCCCTTGAGATAATCTGTACAATTGCTGAAAATTAACTATACTTGAGAACTCTAGGCATCTAAAATATTCCACATCTCTCATTCACTTTTCACTAACCCATACCTTCATTCTCCTTATTTTACGTCCATTTTTCCAGGGGTACTTTCATAGATACTTCACTTTTCACATGTTTGTGTAAATTAAGACTCCTTAGATACATGAAAAAGCAAGGTAGTAACTTTACAGGACATATTTAAATAGGCTATTAAACACCTACGTGATTTTAAAAAGCAAGCAACCCCTACAGATAAACACACACACTCCTTGAGGATATAGTTTATTTGTGATTTTAAATATATTTTTTGAAAACTGAAATAAATGTGTATTAGAAATAGAGAAGTTTTAGAATAGAGTAGTTTTTAAAGAATTTTTCATTCCTTTGTATTCAATATGAATGCTTTTTTACTAAATACAAACCCTGACTTTCTCTAGTTCGTACTGAGGAAAGGAAAAGTACATCTAATATTTCCTGAATGCCTATTACGTGGCAGGAACTTCCACATGTGACTTCTAATTCTAACAATGCTTCATGGTATTATTATCCTCATCTTTTATATTAAAAATTTAGACACTGAGAGGTTAAATTACTCGCCCAAGTCACAACAACTGGTTACCAATGGAGAGAGGATTCTAACCTGGTTGTCTGACCCCATAGCATGCTGGAGATGTCTTTAAAAAGAGGGCAACACAAATGTAATTAAGATAACCTTTTCTGGACACATAGATTCAGCAATGAATTTCTGAAGCCTGCATATTACTTTTTTAAAACTTCCCTTTTATCTATATGTATATTATTATATCTTATTTCATTATATTTATTTATTAATTTTTGATTTTCTGGGCAGTGTTTCATAGCTAATATTCAGTGTTTTCTTATTTATCTACCAGGTCATAGTTTGCATTCTTCTTATTGTAAATGTTAAATCTGTGATTTTTCACTTTTACCTCTGCCATATTTGCCTCAAGGAAGAAACAAAAGTATCTAACAATATCCGTGGTGTCATAAACTCCATGGACAACCAGCTCTCAGAGTCATTATTCAGCACACAGGAATACCCCTTCTCTGGGAATGGTCTGCAAAAGAAAGGGGTGGTCCTCCAGCAACCATATTGTCAGAAATGCTTTTTTTTTTCTTGACCATGACTGATAGATTCAGAAGACAAACATATGGCCCAACCTTGGCCAATCAGGAGTTTTAATGTTTTGATATGAGAGATACAGAGCCTGAGAGTTATTAGAGCCAAGGTCATGTTCACTTTCTTATTGTTTAACTCATACAACACTATAGCAGGGTTCCCCAGAACCTTCTTAGCCTGTATTTTCTTCCAGGTGTTTGCTTTTGAAGCTCATTCTTGGCTTCCATGACATTTGCATAATTTTTTTCTAATTCATTTAATTTTGGATTTAATGAACTACAGTTTTCTATTCTTTGCCATAAAAGGATGTTCGCTCATATATAGATGTAATTTTACAAAAAGAAAGAATGAAATTCCTCCAAATGAGAAACATCCATAATTGGAAGGATGGCCCATTGGTAAATTCAGTACTCACAAATTTCATAACAATACCTTCATTGTGAGCTATGTGTATTGCTGCTGTAACAAATCACCAGAAACTTAATGGTTTATAACAATATACTTTTTTTTTTTTTTTAATTTCTGGGGTCAGAAAATCAAAAGGCCAGCAGGGTATATTTCTTCTGGAGTCTTTAGGGTAGAAATCCATCTTCTTCTGCCTGTATTCCTTGGTACATGGCCACTTTCTCCATCTCCAAAGTGCATCATTCCAACCACTGATTTCATCTTTATATCTGTGTCTATATCTTTTTTTTCTGACTTTGATCCTGATTCTTCCCTCTTGTAAAGACTTTAGTGATTACATTGTGCTCAATGAATAATTTGGGATTATCTCTCCATCTGCAGATCCTTAACTTAATCCTCTCCATCTGCAGATCCTTAATCTCCATCTGCAATGTCTCTTTGACCATATAAGGTAACATGTTCACAGGTTCTGGGGATTAAGATGTGGCTATCATTTGGGACCAGGTAGATTATCTGGGGGCCACTATTTAGTTTACCACACTGTAATATGTAGATTATTATGGTGTTGGTAAAGAGAAGGCTGAAGGGTGACATTTTGTATGGCCAGCTCTCAAGAGATCAGCAAACCTCATTAGATGAGTAAAGATTCCTAAGATTCCGAAAACCAGAGAAAGTTCTGACTTCTATGCATTACCATAAACTCTAGTAGGGCCTCAACTCACAATAATACAAGATCTATGATTTTTCTGTTATACCTTATGTGACAAAAATATCTTTTTTTTCTGACCTCTTTTATAGAATAGTTCAGAAAGACTAAGGAAGTCAAGAACTCTGATGATTGGTCTACTTAAGTTAATTAACCTATCCAAGATAACTTACCAGTTGATCTTTATTTTTTTCATTACTCTTCTCAATATAATAGAAACTATTATTTTGATAGAAAAGATGGATTTGAAAAAAAGTGAAATAAGTGAAGAAATATCCTTATGTTATAAATATGTCAACAAGGTTTTTGATTATGTATACTCTTTTGAATACATAATTTTGATCTCATTTTAATAATATTTTTGGTGTCTTCCAAAGACCAAATCCATCAAAGACAAATTCAACATCAATCATATCATAAAAAGCTTCTACAATGATAAAGGAGCGATATTAACTCTGTGAGTGGTTACAACAGAGAAAACATAATGTGCCCTGGTTTTAATAGACACAGCTTGTAATTAAGAGTTGTTTTAAAGCAAAGCATGTTTGGATCTTTGTTTGAATGAAAATGACTCTCGATGCCATTTGAAGTTTGGTGAACCCAAGTAATTAAGGCCCAGATGCTCCAATTGACCCTCTGTCTGCACACTGTCAAATGGCCCAGATTGTCAACACTTGTTTACAGAAACCCTGATCAGAGAGGTGCATAACCCCAGGTTCTTAATACCTACAATTGTCAATCACTACAAACAGAGACTCAACACCAGTGACCCTGGTGAAGCAGAATTAGCTCTGACAGATTTGATAATAGGGAAATATCCCAGGGTCTGCCACAATCACTATTGTAAGTGTTTACTTCTTAAACACCACCCCCCTAAACTGTTAAATGCAGAAACAGCATTACTGCTTTCTGATATTTCCTTCACTGGTAGAGGCTATGCTCTGATTCAGAGGCAGTACTTACTTTTAACCATCCACACACTAATCAAATAATAAATTTCCTCCAGTGGGAAGCTCAGTGTGAGGCAATGGAAAGGAATATAAGATTTACGATAAGATAAAATAACTTCAAGTCATTTTCCCATTTATTTTTGATCTTTTGTTCTATACAGGTCACTTAACTTTCTGAGTTTTGGGGCCACATAAGTGTTTTAAGAATAATAATTGTTTATATTTTGAGCAGTTCCTCAAAATGCACATACAGTTTCAAAGACATTAACTAATTATACTTCAAAGTTATCTTATGAAGTAGATACTATTATCAACATTTATCAATGAGGATCTAAGACTTAGACAAATTAAGTAAATTGTCCAGGATCTCATACTAAAAAGATAACCATACCCACTTTTAAAAATATCTATTCAACTGAGATTCAAGATAATAACTTCAAAATGAACTTTTAAATGCAAAAGTGGATTTTAATATTTAAATAAGTGTAGTACATGCCAGAGCACACTTAATGTGGACATGGATGATTTATGTTCCAGTCCTTGCTAAGCATATGTATAATATTTTCTATATAAAATATTATGTAATTTTCTGTATGAACTAAATTAGTCAATGCATGTGAACACTGAGTGAAGTGCATGACCTAGAGCAGGAGAAAATAAATTATCATTTTTATTTATCCATTTACTTCCTTTGCTCTTTTTCCAGGTAGTATGGTAGTATGACAGAATGTAAATGCCAAAGATTGGGAAATTATATAGACATTATTTGGAATTTTGTCTCTCTATATAATTTAATTAGGAAAATACTTAAAGTACTTAATCCTGTTTTGTCATTGCTATATGGGGATCATGATATGGGTGCAGAAAACATTAAATTAGGCAAAATTTATAAGGCACTAGCCCAGTGTTTGGGACAGATTATGAATTTAATAGATTCTGTCCTCTTTCTTACAAAGTACTTCCTATATACTGCCATGCAATGAAGTGTTCAGTTGAGTGGGTGACAAGGGATCTGAAGATGCAAAAAGAGATTATGATTTTATGATGGTTTTTGCCATCATAAAAAATTCTGAAATCGCAGAAGCACCTACACATAGAGATTTAAGTTTGTTTAAAGTTTCTAGGGGAAGATTATCCTTACTTTATTGTATAGTCATAAGTGTTTTGCTATTTTACTAATAGTTATTAGTAAGTTATTTTTTCTAAAATAGCTGTAACAGCTCACATTTCCATCAGTAAAAAATGAGCAAACTCTCTTACCTGGATCACTGGCAGCGAAAACAACAGGCCCTGTCTACTTTCAAATTTTTGCCTGCTTAATAAGTATGCTATCTTTAAGGTTACTTTGATTTTATTTTCTTGACTACCAAGTTTGAGCATCTTTTTATATTTATTAGGTTTGGGATTTGCCCTTCTGTGAAGTGCCTATTATTATCCTTGTCTTCATCATTTTCTTTCATGTTGTTTATTCTTTCCTTATCAGTCTTTAAGTACTTCTTATATTTTCTATGCTCCATATTTCTAAATATAAATCTAGATTTAGGTTCCCTAAATCTACTGATTCCCTCTTGACATAATTGGTATAACATTCTCCCTGCAAATTTAATGTTTATATTATATTATAAATGTGGGTTTGGGGACCTAATTTTACATTTAATGAACTAAATTTTCCTATAGTTTTATAATTATTATCTTTAAACCTATAGTGTTACAATTTTTTTAAATCTGTAGTATTACAATTATGATTTTTGCATTTAGTGTGTAATTCATCTCGAATTTACATTGTATGTAATATGGGCCTAAATCTTGCTTTCCTCCAGATAGCTGTCAGTTTGAGTCAGCATCATTTATTGAATAATGAATCCTATTGCCACTTACTGGAAACATCGTTATATGTTAAGTCCTCATATATACAAGGATCCATCTCTAGATTGTTTCTGAAGCATATTTGAGGAGATTGAGTGTTCCTATTTGTCAGTCTCATAGTGACAGGGAAAATAGTGGCATTAAAAGAACTTCGATAAAAAAGATAAAGCCAGATCATACATTATCTTGTGGACTCTTCTATAAGAAATTAGAAGAAGTTAATTCAGTTTAAAAAATTATGTTGTCTGTGATGTAGGTGTATGACACATGGCAAAGATAGTAGAAGAAAGGAGACCCATTTTAAAAGGCCAATTCAGGGATCCACACAAAAGATAATGACTGTGGCAGAAGAGAAAATATCTGAGGGTCATTGGCTGGTCATTTATTATCTAGGTTACCCTAGATAACCAAGATATTTTTGGTGCTGTAACATAGTGAACTGAACCACAAGGAATTGTGTATGGTAAATTTCAGTTTTCTACAGTGCTTGGAGAATAGTTTCCAATAAATCAGAAATGCTAGTTACCTGATACTTAATCAAAAAACTTCTGTGTCTGAGCGTTGCTTATTGATGATATTTCTAGTTTGTATTCATCACCTTTCCTGAGATAGTTAAGTTCAGTTTATTGAAGGTAATTGAATCTTTCATGATTCAGAATCCAGCAATGCCTCAGGGAGATCATTTTAAACATCAATCCTCATTTTATGGGCATAGATCAGACTGAAACTACAGTAAATACAAGTAAAACTCTGGAAATTGCATTTTTACCAAAGCCCTGGTATCAAGCTAGTTTATTATTTCTTTTTGGGGTCATTTGACGTTTTCCATAAAAAGCTGAAGATATAACAATTTTGGTTAACGGAAGGTTCACGTTTATTAGGTTCCTATTAAAAATTTTTCACTGTAACTTTATACTGCACCAGAGGATATAATCTTTTTCTTAAGAGAATTTTTTTTTTCATATTGACTCCAATAGAACAGCAGTTATAGTGTGGAGACTTTAATGAGGATATGGGGAAGGAAAAGAAGGGGAATATAGTTTTGGTTTTAGACATTAAACACTTAGACAAAATGACATTAAGATAAATTTTGACCACAAGAACCATAAAAACCAGAGCTGTCTCTTGTACTAATCAGTAACTCCTCTCTTGTGGTTCACAAAGGAGATATGTTACTTAGGCTGAAGCTCCAAATCCAAATGTAGAAGTTTAATGAGCTACACTAGGAGAAAAGGAAATATCTTCTTCCTTAAATATAAAGTGGCCCTATGGCTAGAACTGCATCCACCCTTTCACCTTTTATACCCACAGCTCAGACATTCCTCTGCCAGCAGCAAGGGTAGGCAACCCTGTATCATATCCATCCTCCAAAAGTGGGAAAGAAGTGTTTAAGAGAAAAGTGTCTAGCCTCAAACGTAAAGATTTTTAGGGGTGGGACATGGGCATGACAGTCAAATTTAGGATAATCTATCCTGGCTGCTCACAGGAAGAAGGGGACCAGCTATTGCATATTTCTCATGGCAGGAACAAAGAGAAGTACAGAGAAAAAGACATAGAGACAGAAAATAAGATGAAAGAGTTTTTGAGAAATGAGAGGGAGAAGCCCAAGCCACTTTATCACTTTGCATTTATCAAAAAAGTTCCAGAGAGAAAAAGCCACTTATCCCTCAATATGGACTGCCCCTCCAGCTAATGATACATCACAACAAACAGTAGTCTAATTAGTGTCCTTTGATCGATCCAATTAGCACTTTTCTTTGGTGGTGGTAGTGTGGTAGTAAAGGTGTTGTGATAATTGGAGTCGACAAAGAAAAAGCTAGAAACTTTAGACTATTTTCCCATTAAAACCAATAGTATATATCTTACTAAAATATGACACTTCTCTCTCTCAGAAGGAAATGTCTTTTCAACAAATGCACAACATTTAGATGAACATTCAAGGATCATTCAGAGTAAGAGGGACACGACTTAGTTAATCTAGTGATCTACAGCAACCCTGGAGATCAGTGGAAGATCAGATCATTTTGCTATGCATAAGTGCTTTTACCAGAATGTCTTTTAGAATGCAAGAGGGAGAATCTAATTTATATATGAAATCTAAAAAAGTTGAGCTCAGAAGCAGAGAATAGAATAGTGGTTACTAGGGGCTGGAGGTGAAGGAGAGTTGGGGAGATGTTAGCCAGAGCAGTTATATAAAAATAAGAAGTTCAAGAGATCTATTGTACAACATAGTGACTATGGTTAATACCAATGTATTGTATTCTTGAAAACTGCTATGCAAGTAGACTTTAAGTGTTCTCACCACAAAAAATTGATAGGTATATGAGATAATGCATATGTTAATTAGCTTTAGTGAGCCATTGCAGTATGTATACATATTTCAAAACATCATATTATATAGCAGAAATATATACAAGTTTTGTCAATTAAATTTTTTTAAATAAAATGAACAAAACCAAAAAAGAAAAAAGAAAAAGAAAAGAGGAATGTAGATATGGGGAGAGACTAAAGGAACACTTGAAAAAGAGCAGAAATACAATAGGAAGAATATCGGAATAAAAGAGATGGAGAAAAAAGCAAAATAGCCAATAAAGAGATAAAAATAGAAATTTACCGCAGGGGCAGATTTGTTATAAAAGTGAGTTTGGCATTCTTTCGCCCCCCTCTAGTTCTCTTTTGCCCATGTGATGCCTTCCACCATGTTATCATGCAACAAGAAAGCTCTCACCAGATGCAACCCCTTGATCTTGGACTTTCCAGCCTCCAGAACTGTGAGCCAAATAAATTTTTTTTCATTGTAATTACCCAGTGTGTGGTATTTAGTTAGAGTGGTATAAAAAATGGACTAAGACACTAAGACAACATTTTAAATATGAGAAATTGTATTTCACAACTTGAGAAATGTCTCACCAACTTCTGCTTTAATAGTCTTGATAATATGAGTTTGTCACTTGAGACATTTTTTACCTTTGGATCTTTGGATTTTGAATCTTTTTAAATTTTATTTTTTTAAAAAAACTCCCTTTAGTTAACTCAAATTATATTTCCTTCTTGGGCTAATAATGCCAGGTAGAGTTCAACTTTCATCTCCCTTCCATTAAAGAAAATATAATTCTGTCAAGAAATTTCTGATACCTTTCTTAAATCTTATCTTCAAGTTAACAAATCCAATCCCCTCAATTACTTCTTATAAAACTCTCTCAACATATTTCGTACTATCCAGGCTAGCGTTGTTTAGATTCAAATTTTAATGTCCCTCTTAAAATATAATGCTATAATTGAGCAATGATATTTAAATGTACTTGGATCATCACCATATCTAAAAAGTTAATAAATTTCAATTTGTTTCACATTTTTCTGAAGACTGGTTATGACATTTTCCAGCGCTCAAGGCTTTAGTTTTTAAGCAGTCATAAAACAATTACTTAAAAATCTCTCCACATTTTCCCTGTGGATATAGTTAACATCTGTGTTCCTATGTTCATATGTGACTTGTTTTGTTCAATCTAATCAAAGAAGGACTACATTTATTTCCCACTGCATTTCTCAGTATTTTTTTTAGCAATAGTACTTGAAAATAAACACCCAGTTTTGATTATAATATTCCATATATGCAGGGAGATAATAAAACATACAATAGCTAAAAATACATTATGTAATATAAGAGATTAGGAAAATGAATTTTTTCTCTTATCAATACCTTTTAGTGTGATACTGGATGTCATGTTTAACGTATGAAATTAAATGTTCTAATTTTAAAAATCAATATAATATCCCATTTTGAAAACAAAACCTGTGTTTGTGGTGATGTTCACACAATATATGTAAGCATGTTTTGAAAAACATAAAGTGCTGTGTACAAATGTAAGCTAGTAAACTGAATTCTTCTGCCTCCTGTACAAAATGATCGTCACACTCTTACAACAACTCCAGCAGTACACAAAACATGTGACTTTTTTAAACAAATAGATGATTTTTATCTCTTCTTTTTTTGACATTCACAGGATGAATTTTCCACATTGATACCTTGTAATTTTTTTAAAAAATATAATTTCCGTGCCTAGTGTGAGATGGCAATGGATAAAGCTAATGTTTAAGTCCTGTGAATGCTATTTAGAGTCAAAAATTCTGCCAAAGTTCTTTCAAATCTTAGTTTTTAAATAATTATAGATTCACAGGAATTTTTAAAAACTGTGGACAGAGCTCCCACGTACTCTTCACCCAACTCTCCCAGTGGTAACAACTTCTATAAGTAAAGTGCGATACCCAAACCAGGAAATGGACATTGATACAATCCACAGAGCTTATTCAAATTTCACCTGGGCCAAGCTATTTTCCATATGTTTCTGTGTCTTTGTATTTGTTTATAGTTCTAAACTAATTTCATCACATGTGCAAATGTATGTAACCTCTACTTCAATAAAGACACAGAACTGGCACTCTTGTGCTACTCTTCAATAGCCACACCTACTCTCTCATCGCTAGCTCCTGGATACCACTAGTTTATATCTCGATAATTTTATTTCAAGAATGTTGTATGAGTACAATCATGAAATATGCAACTTTGTGACTTTGGCTTTTTTCATTCAGCATAATACATTTAAAACACAAATTGTGGCTTGTATCAATAGTCTCCCCCCCCCTTTTTCTTTGCCATGTAATAGTTTACGGTGTGGGTATAGTACAGTTTGTTTAGCCATTCTTCCTTGAAGGACACTTTGATTTAGGTCAGTTTATAATTTGGGGGTATTTTATGAATAAAGCTGCTGTGAACATTTGGATACAGGTTTTACCTGAACATAAATTTTTATTTATCTGGGATAAATACCCAACAGTGCAATTGTTGGGTCATTTAGTTTTGTAAGAAATTGTGAAACTGCTTTCCAGAGTGGTCGTACTATTTTACATTCCTACCAGCAATATATGAGTGATCCCATTTCTCTGTATCCTCACCAGTATTTGGCAATATCATTATCATTTTTTTAAATCATTCTGGTAAGTGAGTAGTAATATTTTATAACAGATTTAATTTGTACTTCCCTAAAGAGCTAATGATGTTAAACAACAATTCATGTGCTTATTATCTATCTGTATATCTTCTTCACTGAGATGTCTCTTCAGGTCTTTTGCCATTTTGCAATTGGATTATTTATTTATTGTTAAGTATTAAGAATTCCCTATATATGTCAAGCACCACTCCTTTAATGGATATATGATTTGCAAGTATTTTTTCCTGGCATGCAATTTGTTTATCATTCTCTTAACAGGTATTTTTCACAGAGCAAAGTTTTAATTTTATGAGGCCCATTTTGTTATTTTTTTTCTCTTATAAATCATGCTTTGCTGTCAAAGTCAATGAACTTTTTGCCTCGTCATAGGACCCCCAAATTTTCTTGTTTTATTTCTGAAAAAAAAATTACATTTAAGTCTGTAATTCATTTTTTTTCTGTGATCTACAAAACAGAATCATGTAATTCATTTTGAGTCAAATTTTATATGAGCTGTGACTTTTAGGTGGAAGTGTTTTATTGATGTTTGTTGCTTTTGATTATCCAGTTGCTCCTGAACTATTAATTGAAACAGTTATCCTTATGCCATCAAAAATTTTTGTACCTTTATTAAAAATATGTTGAACATATTTATGTGGGTCGGTTTCTATATTCTCTGCTCTGTTACACTGACCTGTGTTATCTATTCCTCTGGCAATACAACAGTCTCTTGAGTATTATAATTGTATAATTAAATGTAATTTATAATTGTATAGTTAAAATTTATTAATTTTTATTAATCAAAGTACATAATTTATTTAAATTCTCTTAGTTTTTACCTAATGTCATGTTGTTGTTGCTGTTCCAAGATCCTATCCAGGAAAATCGATTGCATTTGATAGTCATGTCTCACTAAGCTTCTCTTGGAAACAAGATTTTTCTTGTTCTGACGACATTCACAGTTTTGCAGAGTACCAGTCAGAAGTTTTGTAGAATATCCTTCAATTGAGATTTGCCCAGTGTTTTCTCATACTTAGACTGGGGATATATGTTTTAGGAGCTAAGCACAGATTTCAATTGACATTTGCCTCCCAGTCTATCAAGAGTACATATTAACATAACACTGTTGATGTTAACCTCGATCACCTGGCTGAGGTAGAGTTTGTCAGGTGTCTCCACCATAAAATTACTCTCACCTCCCACCTCTTTCCATGTTCCTTGTTTGGAAGGAAGTCACAAAATGAAATAAAAATGTACAGACTGAAAAAGAAGAAATAAATCTACTTGATTTGCAGATGACATAATTGTCTATTCCCCCTAAAATTACCAAAACAAAAAAACCCCAAAAAACAAATAAGAAACCTGCTAGAACTATAATAATAAACAAGACATGATACAAGCTTAACATGAAAACATCAATTGCTTTTGTCTGTGCCAACAATGAACACTTGTAATTTAAAAAAATACAATAATACCAATTTAAAAATGAAGTTATTTGGTGTAAATATTTAAAGGTAAATAAAATGCAAATTTCAGATGAACTACATCAAAGAAGATCTAAAAAGAAGATCTAACTAATTAGAGACATGTTTTGTGTTCACAGATTGCAAGACTCAATATTTTTAAAATGCTAATTTTTACCGACTTAATCTATAAGTCAAACACAATTCCAGTTGTGAATATTGGCACACAGATTATAAAATACATATGGAAAGATGAAAGGACTTAGAATAGGAAAAAAAAGTAATACTAAAAAAGAAGAACAATGATAGAGGGATGCCTGATTAAAAGACTTTCTGTAAAGCCTTAGTAATCAAGACATAGTGATATTGGCAGAGGAATAGACACATAGTTCAAGGAACAGATAGGAGGACAGAATTAGACCCACACAAGCATTGTCAGAGTAGCAAAGGCAGTTAAATGGAGGAGGAAAAACCTTAAAGATAGAACTTAATATCTTTTACAAAAAATGGACTATAAACATAAAATAAAATATATATCTTCTATAAGAAAAGAGAAAATATGTAAATAACCTTGGGTTTTGTAATGAGTTTTATGTATAAGACCATAAGCACAATCAATGAAAGAAGAAATTGATGTTAGACTTTATTAAAATTATACTCCTGCGCTCTGAGAAAGACACTGTTAGAAGAATGAAAAACAAGCCACAGACTGGAAAAAAACATTAGCAAAACTTACATCTAATATATGATTTGTACACAAAATTTTAAAATAACCCTTGAAACTCAACAATAAGAAAACAAAAATTCCAAATAAAAAATGGGCAAGAGATCTGAAGGGACGTGTCACCAAAAAGATATACGGATGACAAATAAGGACTTTGATTTTTTTCATCAGAGTTTTGCAGTTTTCTGCCTATAGATACTGTGGGACATACGCTGCCTATAGATACTGTAGGACATATGCCTAAGTATTTCATTTTTGTGGTATTATTGTAAATAATATTTTGAAATTTTCAAATTCCAATTATTTATTGATTTTATATAAGAAAATAATTGACTTAAAACTTCTATCCTGTAATCCTAATATACTCACTAGTCCTGAGAATAATGACAATCATGTCATCTGTGAACAAAGACAGTTTTTTTTCTTCTTCTCAATAAGTATACATTTTTTTCCTAGTCTTACTACACTAGCTAGGATGTACGATATGAAGCCAAATAGGAGTGTTGAAAAAGGACATCCTTGCCTTGTTCCCAGTCTTAGAGAAGAAACATCCAGTTTCTTATCATTAATTGTAATACAAGCTATAGATTTTTTGTAAATTCTCTTTATCAAATTGAGAAAGTTCCCCTCTGTTCCCAGTTTGCTGAGATGTTGTATAACAATGACTGTTGGATTTTATCAAATGTTTTTTGTCCACTGATTGATGCCGTACATTTTTTTTTTTCCTTTTACCTGTTGATATGGTGGGTTCATTGATTGATTTTCAAGTGTAGAAGTAGCCTTATATACCTAGAATGAACCTCAATTTGTCATGGTGCATAAAACTTGGATTTTATTTGCTAAAATTTTTGATGATTTTTGCATCTAAGTTCATAAGAGATATTGATCTGTATTTTCTTTTCTTCCAAATTGTTTATCTGTTATTAAAATTAGGATAATGCTAACCCTATAGACTGAGCTGTGGTCCTTGGCTTCTATTTTCTGGAAGAGATTTCAGAGAATTGGTACCATTTCTTTCATAAATATTTGGTAGAATTCACCAGTGAATCCCTGTGGGCCTGATGATTTATTTTAAAGAACATTAACTATTAATTCTAGTGCTCTTATATATATAATTCTACTCAGATTATCTATTTCTCTTTGTGTGAGATTTTGTAGTTTGTGCCTTTCAAGGAATTGGTCCATTTGATCTAAGTTATGAAATTTGTGGGCATAGAATTGTTCATAATGATCCTTTATAAGCATTTTAATGTTCATGACATCAGTAGTAATATCTCTTCCCTCATATATGATACCCATAATTTATCTCTTCTCTCATGTTTTCTTACTTAGCCTGGCTAAAAGTTAATAATTTTTATCGATCTTTTTAAAGAACTAGCTTTTAATTTTGTTGATTTTATGTATTATTTTCCTCTTTTCAGTTTTTATTGATTTCTGCCACAATTTTAATTATTTATTTTATTCTCCTTGCTTTAGACTTAAATTGATTTTCTTTATCTAGTTTCCTAACGTGGAAGTTTAGGTTGTTGATTTTAGATTTTTCTTCTTTTCTAATATTTGCTTTTGATGCTATAAATTTCCTGCTAAGTACTACTTTGCCTTTATCTCACAAATTCTGATGTTTTTTCATTTTTATTCAGTTCAAAAGACTTTTAAATTTCTCTTGTACACATGTTTTTAGAAGTATATTGTTTGATTCCCAAATGCTTGAGGATTATCCAACTATCTTTGCGGTATTGAGTTCTAGTTTAATTGCAGTGGTGTGATCAGTGAAAATACTTCATATGATTTTTATTCTCTTAAATTTGTTAAGTTTATTTAGTGGCCCAGAATGTAACCTATCTTTGTGAATTTTTCTATGTGAACTAGAGAAAAATGTGTAATCTGATGCCGTGGATAAAGTACTCTATAAATGTTAATTAGATAAAGATGACTGATAATGTTATTGATATCATTTATACCCTTACTGATTTTTCTGCCTGCTTGATTTATCAAATCCTGTAAGAAAGCTGTTAAAGTCTAAAGTCTGTTTATTCCCTCCTTTCAGTTCTATGTGTTTTGCCTTACACATTTTGATGCCCTGTTGTTATGTGTATACACTTTTTGGATTGCTATGTCTGTCTTGAGAATTAACCCATTTATCGTTATGTAATGATCCTCTTTATTCTTGAAAATTTCCTCTTTTTTGAATACTGCTTTGCCTGAAATTATTAAATAATATAGCTACTCCAGCCTTCTTTTGATTAGTTTCAGTGTGATATATCTTTCACTATCTGTTTGCTTTTAGCCTACCTGTTTTTTTAATATTTAAAGTGGAATTGTTGTAGAAAACATTAGCCAAATCTTGTGTTTTTATGTTTTATCCTCTTTCACAGGCTCTGTCTTCCAATTGGTGCATATAGACCATTTACATGTAAAGTGATTATTTATTTAGTTGGATTATATTTGGATTAATATTTACTTTCTATCCACCTCATGTGTTTCCTTGCCATTTTTCTTCTTTTTTGAGTGTTTTAATTGAGTGTTGTATGTCACTCCTTTTTATGTCCTCCTTTAGATGACAATTCTACTTATTATTTTAAAATTTAGCTGTTGCTTAGAATTTCTAAAATATATTTTCAGTGAATCTAAGTCCATCTTCATCTCCAAATAGTGCTATACCTCTCCACATGTATTAACAGTATTTCAAATTTCTCTTTCTCATCCTTTGTGACACTGCTGACATTCATTTCACTTATCCATATCTATGTAATCACCCTATATATTGTTACTAATATTACCTCAACATTTATCTTTGAGTTAATTAAGAATAAGAAAAATAAAATATTTACTTTTTCTTTTACTTATTCTTACTTAATATTTTTCTTTTCTTCCTGTAGAGTCAAGCTTTTAACTATATCATTTTCCTTTTCCTTGAAGAACTTCCTGCAAGGAAACATTGCAAGAACATTTAAACATTTCTTGCAAGGAAAATGTTATAGACCAAATGGTTGTATTTCCCCCAAATCCGTATATTGAAGCTGTAACCACAATGTGATGCTATTTGTAGGTGGGTCTTTGGGACATAATGAGCTTTATATGTGATCATGAGAACAGGGCACTCAAAACAGGGTAAGTGCTCTCAAAGAGGAAGAAATATCAGAGCTCTCCCTCTCCACTATGTGAGGACACATCAAGAAGTTGGCCACCTGCAACCCCAGGAGAAAGCCCTCACTAGACATTTAACACGCTGCCAACTTGACTTTGGAATTCTTATCTTCCGAACTATAAAAATAAATTTCTATTGTTTAAATCACCCAGTCTATGGCATTTTGTTATAGGAGCCTGAGCTGACTTAAGATAGAAGTTTTGGTGAAAACAAATTCCTTGTTTGTGTTTGTTAGAGAATGTGTTTCTCTGTCACTTTTGAAGTATAATTTTAATGAATATAGAATTTTAGGGGGTTTTTTTTGCAAACTTTCAATATTTCATTCTGTTTTCCTTGCTGACGTGCACAGTTTTTGATGAGAAGTCTGCTAATTAATTCTTACTCTTTTTCTCTATAGATAATGTTTTTCCCTGTCTTCTTTCAAGATTTCTTTTTTGTCTTTTCTGTCATTTGTATATGGTATGGCTAAATGCTGTTGGTATTTTATTTGTTTGTTTTGAACATTCATTTTGGGATTTGGTTTGTAGTTCCTGGATCTGTGCTTTAATGTTTGTTAATTTTGGAAAGTTTCCAGCTGTTATTACTCCAGATATTTCTAGTGTTCTGTTCTATCTTTTTTGTCCTTGAGGCATTCAAAGTACATATATGTTATACCTCTGAAATTATCCCACAGTCCTTGGATAATCTCTTCTGCGTTTATTTGCCTGTTTGTGTTTAATTTTTTCTTTTTATTTTAGTTTGTTAAAATTATATTGATCCATCTTCAAGCTCACTGAATTTTTTGGCTAGGTCCAGTCTATTGAGCGCATCAGAAGCATTCTTTATTATTGTTATAGTGGTTTTCATTTCTAGCATATCCTTTTGATTTTTTCTTAAAGCTTCTATCCCTCTGCTTACATCATCCATCTGTTCTCACGTGCTATTTACATGGTCTATTTTTTTAATGTATTAATCATAGTTATTTTTTTTAAATCTGTCAGTTAATTCCAAAATTAGTGTCATCTAAGTCTGTTTCTGTTGCTCTCTTTGTCTCTTTAGACTCTGTTTATCCTTGCCTTTTTGCCATGCTGTGTGCTTCTTTGCTGAAAGCTGGACATAGTGTGCAGGGTATTAGGGACTGAGGTCAATGGGCCTTTAGTGTGAGGATTTATGTTAATCTGGCTCAGAATTTGTGGTCAATGTTTGCTGTAGCTTTACATTCCAGAAGCTTCAAATTCATCCTTTTATTTGTCCTTTTATTTGTCTCCCCTTTTGACTTTGTGCATCCCTAAGTACTAATCCTCAGAGAGTGTATGTATTCTTGCAGCTTACCATCTGTAATCGTCTGTTATTTTACTGGAGTTCAGTTGGTGTGGTGCTAAGGTGTGGGGGAGAGTGTTCTATAATCTTATGATTGAATCTCAGTCTTTTGGTGGCCTGTGTCTCTGGTCCGTAACCTTCAGAAATGCTTCTCCATTGGTACAATTTTTATTCTCCTTTCCCTGAGGTGGGAAAGGAATTCTAATAGGTTCAGACTGGGGGAAATACCCTTCCTCCAGGTGAAAACAGGCTCATCTTTATGTCTGAAGAACAGGCCTTCATTATAGAGAACATTCTGGACATATTTCACAGCGTGTATTTTTCTCTTCCCCTTTTTAGCACCAGGTGTAGATTCACTTGGATCTTTAGTCTGAGAACCTCCTGGAGGTAAAACCCATAAAAATGTGGGGTTCCCCTAAAACTAGATCCTCCAGGGGTTTCTCTTCTTATGTGAGTTTACATTCAGCCTCTATCATTTGTTAAATTACCACTGTACTATTCCTACCGTTTTAAGGCTCTAGCAGCTTCTGTTCCAAGTAAGCAGATCTCATCTGTGACGCTCCATTCTCTCCAGATTTTTATATGGAGATGTGCCCTGCAACTTTATTTTTCTGTTGCATGCAAGAGAATTTGCTGATCTTCATTTCGTCCAGTTTTTTTTTTTTTTTTCTGTTATAAGGATGGAAATGACAATTTCCAAGCTCTTTACATGTCAGACTTGGAACCAGAATACTTGTCCTGCCCAATTTTTAATACTATTTCTGACTCATGCCATTTTCATACATTAGTAAAGCTAGTAAATAGTTATGACTATTATTCTCATCATGAGAATGCAGATGCCATAAACACGTAACTTGCAAGTAGAAATAACAGGTTAGATTTAGAAACAAACCTCTTAAAACCCATATTATCATTGTTTGGACAAGAAAAGCTCAATTCTGGCTTTTATTTTATTTAGTTAGTTATTTTTTGTTTTAAAGTCTCATTTTAGACTTGTGATATATATGCAGGTTCTATTTCAAATTGTTTATTATGTACCTATATTACATTAGCTTCAATGCCTTAGGCTGTTTAGCTTGGTTCGTTGGGGCAAAATGTTAATGAAGCCAAGGTCACAGGTTTAATCCCCACATGAGTCAATTATCTTTCCAAGTTCCAGTGCCACAGATTGCCCTGCTTCCACAATCTCTTATTTGGAATTTTGCAAATGAGTATTATAGCTCATTCAGGTGATAGCATTGCTTATTCAAGATTGAATTACTTTAAGGGAAAAAGAACTTGGTATGCATATTGCCTACGAAGAAGACCAACTGTTTCTTTTTATAATAACAAGACATTTAGTATTTTTTCCCCTTTTTCAGACCTGTAATTACTTTCTAGACTCTCTCACCAAACAAAGATAACCAGAACATGAGATGATAGGACACATCCCATGAGATATATATGTATGTATAAACTTGTTATGTAAGTGCACAAATTATAGGGAGATAAAGTGACATCCTACATGCAAAGGAATGGGTTTTTGAGGTCTACCCAAAAAACCTTCCATTTGTGAATTTCATATTATCATTTGTGCAAATACAGTACACACATTGTATAGCAATGAGTGTGCTTTAACCAGAATATGTTTTTTTAATTTAAGGAACAACAACAACAAAAAAAAGCCACAATCTCATACTTACTTTTCACCTGGATGTTTTTTCAATAAGAAATCAAAATAACAAAGACAAGCAAAATATCAACATATTCTACTGCTTTACTGTTAAGCACTCTATTTATAATCCCTAATGATTAGTATGTGCTTAACCTCTCCCTCTCAACCCACTCTTTATCTCATTCTGTAAACATTTTTAAGTTGCTGTTATTTTGCATCATCACTGCATACTGCCTCTGTTTTGAAGTCTTTTCCTAAATACATGGTTCAATTCTTACTAAAACACTCCACTGCAATATGCTACAGATATTGTATCCATTGTGTCCATCTATAGCTGTACAGTGACCATGCCTTTATTACACTAATTCTACTTGTATAAAGAATAAATAACCTGCAGTTACCAAATTCAGAGGACTCTTTTAGTGCCTCTCTTACTTAACCACTCTGAGTCATTTGATGCGGTTGTCTGCTTCCTGAAACCCTTTCTTCTGCTGTCTTTAATGGCACCACTCTTTCCAACATCCTTTCTACTTTAGCTGACCATTATCTCTCAGTCTGCTTTGTTGACTCCAATGTCTCTACTTGCCCCTTATGTATTTGTTTTTCTCTCCAGGATTTTTATCTTTGGCCTTCTTTTCTTTCTAGTCAATAAGATATCTAAGTATAATAATCCCAACCACTTTTATATCTTCAATTTCTGCTATTATATTAGATGTTTCATTTCCAGATTTGGTAAATCTAACCCCATCTTAAAGCCCATAAACTGGATAGTGAGAACATGATTAACTCTTCAGTCGTGTCTACCATTTCTGCCACTGTAACATAAACAAATCAGTTGTCAGGTTCTCTCAGTTGTACCTCCTTAACATTTCTTGTATCTGGTCTCTCCCCTCTAATTGCCACTCCTGTTACCCTAGTGCAAGCACTAGCCACAGCCTGATTTATAATAATAAGCTCCTAAACAGTGTTTTTTCCCTCTAGTCTTGCACAATCCATCTGGCTTTTACTGCCAGATTGATTTTTCTAAAATGCAAATCTAACCACGTTTGCTCCTGATTAAAACCCTTTAATGGTTCCCTGTTTACCAGGGGATAAATAAATACTTCTTAGTATGATACATGAGGCTCTCCTTGATCTGGCCCCTTCCCTGTAACTCCATACTCCTCTTTCTTTACATTCCTTTCTTTGCCCGAGCCAGATCCCTTATAGTTCCTACTGCAAAAGGGATGTTTCAGGCATTGCATCTTATCTTTGTTTTCTCCCCTCAGTTACTTTCTGAACACCTCACACACAGCCATGACATCCATAAACACATACGCAAGTATCTCCAAATTGCCTAGTGAACAGTCACTCATCATTTAAAAGTTAACTCAAGCATCATCTTTTCTCTACAACATTTTCAGACATCTAGATTATAAATATATTTTTGCCCCAACCAAACTGATATTTTCAATTTGAATTTCTATATCCACCTTCCTTACTGGATTTTAAATTCCTCATCAACAGATTTCCTGTCCATCTTAGTATATACAGTACAATTCCTAGCAAACAGGTAGATCTGTAAAATAGTTAACCGAATTGGTTTTATTACTTGGCAAAATGAAGCACTATGAAGAAAATACGTGCCTATAACTGCAAGTTAGAAAGGATATCACTATTCCAATAACTATATGAAAATTGAGAAGCACCTAGAACTATTACTAAGCATAATTAGATACTTTCATCAGACTCGGGGAAACAGAAGTGAAGCTGAATAGAAAGAAGAAGAGGCCTTAAAATACCTAGAAGATGTCCTACTTCTCAGAACATGCTATAGCTGAATTCTCTTGAATCCAGATATCACATTCATAAATCAGAATATATGAAAGTAAGAGAAAGAAGTATTACATTTTAATTATAGTTCATATATATATATATATATATATATAGAGAGAGAGAGAGAGAGAGAGGGAGAACTCCCATTTTTTTTTATTTCAGAATATTATGGGGGTACAAATGTTTAGGTCACATATATTGCATTTGCCCCACCCATAATTTATAGCAAACTACTTCCCTCTTTCCTGTGTTTCCTTTTATTCAACATTTGCTAAGTATCTTAGAATTATGACAGTGAGAAAACAAAAGGGAAAGTAGCTGAGCACACGTATTAACACTTTTCTTGAGTTAGATATATGTTTATAAGTTGTACTTCAATCTAAAAGAAGAATAGGCATAAAAAATCATTGTATATGCTCAAACATCTATGACACTCCTAAATTCTCATTGCTATTCTTGCTTCTCTGCAGTTGAAATTGTGTAAGACTTGGGCTAATTATAAAAAATAAAATGCATGAATGAAATAAAATAAATATAATAACATGAATAAAATAAAATTATGTATAATACATAAAATATGTTACATATACTATATTACAAATATATATTATATATCTAGTATAAGCTAGATAATCATCAACTGTTAACTTCTGATTCCCTTTTACCCATTTTCCTAACTTTGAACTAGATGTGCATCTTCAGATCTAGATAAATAGTCACACTGACCCTACAATGGAAAATGAACGACCATTTACTCTGATAAATTAAACACTTTGCCATGTATTTGTCAATAGGTAAGAATGCCTTCACAAAGCAGTCTGCTTTGTCAGCTAGTGGTGGTTTATTGCCATTCCTTTCTAATTTCCCTGTGGGCAAGTACAAATTTGAGATTACAAGAAGTCTAAACCATCAGGTATCAGATTGTCCATCTTCTTCTTTGGCTATCGCCTTTGTCCTCATTAACTTGCTTGCCTGTCTGTGGGAGAAACATTACCTTGCCTCTTCGAAGGGCAGCGTGTGAATAATTTTCTAAAGAAATATTACCTATGGACATGCTTAGAGAAAGTCCCCTTTATTACTTTATATTATGCTTTAGCAATATTACTCACTGGATAAAAATTGCAAAAAGAATGTCTGCCTTATGGGAGGTAGTGTAGCTGAAAAGGTACATTTCACTTTATCTTGATATTTTTCATCTAATGTGGATGAAAGGAAACATACATGGAAACAAGATGCTGACTTGCATGAGATTGGAGACAAAGCGGGTCCTCACATGGTATACATGTAGATGGGCCAGGAAATGTTTGCAGATAAGGAATATAGAGGTCATAATGAGAGAATGCAATGCCTAAGGAAAGACACATCAGTTCAAAGAATTGGCACTGGTGTTCATCTGATAACTATCTAAAGCCTATGATACATGATTTAGTGTTTGTTTTCTATACCCAGGTAACAAAGATGCTCCATTCTGAGTTAAATTCAGTTTTCTGAATCATATAGTTTTCTAATATTATACTGTTATAATTAATTGAATATATTGAAGACTTAATTGAATGGACAGGTGATAGAAAAAACACACATACCTGTCCTACAGTGCAGAATTCAGAATTTGCCTAACAGAGTAATGTAGACCCAAAGGGATAATTAAGATGCAAAATGATTCAATGGCAACGCATGAAGTACTGTTGTAATTTATATTTATATTTATATTTAATTTCACCTAAAACGAATTTTTAAAAATTAAGCTTACTTAAATTTAATTTTAACAACTGTCCTGGAGATCTATTTGAAGAAAATATCATTAAGATATTTTAAGTAGTAAATTGCTTCAATGTTTAAAGTTACACATAAATATTAAATATTTGCACACACATACATAAATGACAGTTTGTTTTAGCAGACATAGAAAGATAACATACTGCTTAGGATCATGGTCTCTGGAGTCGGGAGGATCTGGGTTTGAATCCTAGCTGTGTTATTCAAGAATCCTGGGCAATTCAACTAACAGTGTATAACAGTAAGATTTTCCCCAGAATCAATTGCATATGTCACACCAACCCACTTTTTCATGAACTTTGTCTGATTTTGGATCAACCTTACATTAGAGACAAACTTTTCTCAACCATCCTTTTCTTCTTATCCTTTTGAGTCAACATTTGGGATATGTCTGTATTCTATCACCTAAATAGTTTTCTCTCATGCTAAACAATGAAACTGTGGATCTTTTAGTGAAATCAATTCAGGTGCAATATGGGGAAAGGAGGCATCTTTAGTTAGATATCAAGGATTATACACAAAACTACAATATGTATTGAAATACACAATAACTCTCAAGTTTTATTGGCTGTCACCAACCCCAAAGAATTGCCGACTTTGTTTTTCTATGAAGACTTCTGAATTTACTGACTAATGTGTTGAAGACAAGTAAACACAGCCTTACTTACTTGTAAAAATCTCAAACAATTTCTACATCATAGCACGGTATCAGGTACTAATAAACATTTGACCAATGATTTGTAATTATTAATAATATACAATGATATACCACACTACTGTATAATTTTACATATAAATTTGTTTTGATAGATTTATGGTAAATCTAGACATTTCTTTCTCTGAATATAGAAACAAATGTATGGCTGTGCTAACCCATGCAGTACCTGTAGTGCAGGTCATATTAAAATGAAACGCGTTTTTATCACTTCCCAACTGAACTTGTCACTCCATTAAGACAGATCAAATTGCTTATCTTGACAGAGATTGATTATCAATTAACTGTAGAATAAGCCAACAAAAATGAAGAGTTGGAAAATGCCTTGAAATTTACTGAGACATCTTTATAAATACAGAGGTCTGTAGCATAAACACTCTCAATAAAATTATTTGCCAAAAATGTTATAGATACCACATGAGGCGGTAATGGTATTCTGACAAAATAGGAAATCTTAGTAGCTCTGCAGTGAAACTTAAGGTGACCTTGTAAATAGCCTACATAAACATTTAATAAAATTCAGAATTTCTGACCTTCTTTACTTTTGCCACAATTTGACGTTGAGTTGCATTAAGTCACATCAAACTATGTGAACTTCCATCCTTCAAACATTAAATCCCATCTTTTTTCCCTGCCTCAGAGAGCTTGGAGTAGTTGCTTACCCCCTGCTGTTTGTAGGTTTCTTTGTTAGGCTACAAAGTGGGATTGATACCTTCTGATATTCACAGTTCTCCAAACATTATTATATCAATGGTAGTCTTCAGATAACACATATTTCTCTAGTTAGGTCTAATAAAGTTAGCAAAGAGCATTAGGATTAAATGTTTCCAAGACTTAATTTATTTTAAGTTTTCCCGCATGTGGCTTAGTAGACAGCTTCCGAAATGACAGCTCCAGGGCTGATTCTCCAAATCCCAGGAGGAAGTTAGTGCAGCATCTGCGGTCTAAATTATGTTGGCTCCACCAGCTTCATGCCCTTTGCAAAATGATTGTCTGATATGTGGCTACTTGGTTTTATCAAACAAGTAGTTCTGCTTTCTGGAACCTTTCAAAATGGCAATAAGTCTCCAGGACCTAAAACAACTTAATAAATTGAAATTCTACATTTGTTCCAGATTCTAAAAAGCCCACAATTTTATGTTTGTAACCCTTGAAAATATTAGAACAAGAGTTTATAATATCTACATCCAAGATAACACTCAAAAGCTGAATATATATGAACTAAAAGTTGGAAAGTATTTGCCTAAAAGGAGCTAGTGATAATGCTTCAAAAAAGACTTTCCTCTTTCTACTTGCCTGATGGATGCAAATCAAATTCTTTGACCTTAGGAGAGTGATCATAAAATGTAATCAAACTTTCCAGATCGAAAGGTGCTCTAAATGGTTCAGTAGGCAGCTGCATCAATGCTATAAAGCATTGTGACTGCTAACATAGGTCATGTTTCGGGAAAACAAGATGAAAACCTTTTGCTTTTAAAAGAAATTTGGTCAAGTCCCAGGAAAAGCATGACAGCTATATTTATATGGCCTCCAACCCTAAAGAACTTCCAGCAATTTGCAGATTTTTAATGTCGTTAACCTCCAGGGTATTCCTGTTTTGTATGTTTAAAAGCTGGTTGCAAGTACTGTCATAACACTTTTCAAAATGGTAAGTCAGAAGGGTTAGATATCTAGTGACTTATCTCAAGGTTACAAATTAAATACTGATATACGTTTTTAAGTATTATTTTATTTCTGTCCTGCAGAAAATTTAGAATATTGTGAGCACTGGGGAGAAAGGGTCCTTAAACTTACTATTGAACAAAAAGAACAATCCACAACGTGTAAACTAATTGGCAGCCTACCCGACCAGTGCTTAAGATCCAAATTATCAATTGTTTAAAAAACTATGAGAACATAACAGTCTACTCTTTTAGTGCTTCAAAACTGTATTCATTTCAATCTGATGCCTTCAATTTTAAATTTCTGTCTGAATGAGTCCATCCAGGCTGAAGCATGAATGTATGTGTATGTGTGTTTGTGTATAATCTTTGAAAAAAAGGATTTACGAAATACGTTCTCTTTGCAACCACACTCCCTCTGCTTTCCCATAAAATGTGAAAGATTATACCAGAAAGAGGCTGAATTACAGGTTATATTTTTTAAATACTTTTCAGACTTTAGTGGAAGTCAGTGTGTGACTTTCCAAGGGAAATATTTTAATTTATTAAGTTAATTGAATGAGGTATTGAAGAAACCCTCTAACAGGAAAGAGTGGTCAAATGTAGAAGTGAAACTCCTATTGGTTCTGTTTCAAGAAGGTAAACCTATAAGAATTTATTTTGCTAGACTTTTACCTATTATCAATTTAAGTAAAAAATCCAAGAATATTTTTTACTGAGCTCCATAATAAAACAGGAAATATAGTATGCATTAAGGATATAAGGGAAATTAAAGAAGGGGAGTGCCCTCGAAGAAAACCAGCAAAAAACCTGTAATCGATAACAATGTAATTATAAGTACTATAATGAGAAAAGTAGTAGATAACAGTGCTATGAGCTGAATTATGTCTCCCCCCAAAGTAGTATGATGAAACTTTAACCCCCAGTGTGACTTTAGTTTGAGACAGAGCCTTTAAGGAGGTAATTAAGTTTAAATGAGGTCACAAGGGGAGAGCCCTAATATAATAGGACTAGTGTTTTTATGAAAAGAGAAAGCAACACTAGGGCTGTATATGCACAGAGAAAAGGCCATTTGAGGACACCATAAGATAGTGGCCTTTTGCAAACCAAGAGTAGAGGCCTCAAGAGAAACCAACCATGATGGCACCTTGATTCTGGACTTTCAGCCTCCAGAATTGAGAGAGGACAAATTTCTGTTGTTTAAACCACCCAGTCTGTGGTATTCTGTTATGGCAACCCAAATGGACTAAGATAATCAGGTAGACTATATATATATTTATATACATAGAGAGAGAAAGAGATAAAAACATAGAGTGAATAAGAAATCCTAGCCACAGATATGACAGAAAGCTGTACAGAGAAGCAAACATATATCTTGGAAGATAAATTAGGAAGTCTACCAAGAATAATACTTTCACAATTTTGCGTTTTTTTCCCCCTGAAAATAAGTAATTACTACAATGTTTAACAAATCCTT
The DNA here is from genome assembly GCA_963574885.1 of Lepilemur ruficaudatus. Taxonomy (NCBI): domain Eukaryota; kingdom Metazoa; phylum Chordata; class Mammalia; order Primates; family Lepilemuridae; genus Lepilemur; species Lepilemur ruficaudatus. The sequence goes on along the minus strand of CAUYRT010025817.1, from coordinate 2,446 downwards.
GCTTTGTACTTTCTCCTTGATCAATTTTATTCTCACATATCAATGTCATATTTCACAGATCTAGAAAAAAATAATTCTACACTTAATTTGGAACCTAAAAAGTGCCCAAATAGCCAAAGCAATCTTAACCAAAAAGAACAAATCTGAAGGTATCACAGTACCAGACTTCAAATTACACTACAAGGCTATAATAACCAAAACAGCAAGATACTGGTATAAAAATAGAGACAGAGACAAATGGAACAGAACAGAAAACCCTGGTATAAAACCATCTACCTAAAACCTCCTGATCTTCAACAAATTAGACAACAACATACATTGGGGAAAGAAATCCCTATTCAATAAATAGTGCTGGGAAAACTGGATAGCCACTTGCAGAAGAATGAAACAGGACTACTATCTCTCATCATATCTATGGATACAAGACTTAAATGTAAGGCATGAGACCAGAAAATTTCTAGAAGAAAATGTAGGAAAATTCTTCCAGACATTGGCCTAAGCAAATAATTTATGACTAAGACACCAAAGGCAAATACAGCCACAACAAAAATAAATAATGATTAAACTAAAAAGCTTCTACATAGCAAAGAAAATTATTAACAGAGTAAATTGACAACATACAGAATGGGAGAAAATATTTACAAACTGTACATCTGATAAAAGGCTAATATTCAGAATCTACAAAGAAATCAAACAAATCAGCCTTGAAAATATTAGAACAAAAGTTTATAATATCTACATCCAAGGTAACACTCAAAAGCTGAATATATATGAACTAAAAGTTAGAAAGTATTTGCTTAAGAAGAGCTAGTGATAATGCTTCAGAAAAGACTTTCCTCCTTCTACTTGCCTGATGGATGCAAATCAAATTCTTTGACCTTAGGAGAGTGATCATAAACAACAACAACAAAAAAGCAAACCACCCTATTAAAAAATGAGCAAAAGGCATAAACAACAATTTTTCAAAAGAAGATAGACAACAAACATGATCAACAGCACTAATCATCAGGGAAATGCAAAATAAAACTGCAATGAAATATCACTTTATCCCAGTCTCAATAGCCATATTAAAAAGTTAAGAAACAATAGATGCCAGTGTTCATACAGAGAGAAAGGAATGCTTATACACTGTTGGTGAGAGTGTAAATTAGTACAACCTCTATGGAAAACAGTATGTATAGAGACTCCTCAAAGAATAAATGTAGACTTACCTTGCAACCCAGCAATCCCATTACTGGGTTATGTACCCAAAAGAAAAAAAGTCATTTTATCAAAAAGACACCTGTACTTGAATGTTTTTGCAACACAATTCACAATCACAGAGATGTAGAATGAACCTAAGTGCCCATCAATTCATGAGTGGATTAAAACACACACACACACACACACACACAATAGAGTACTACTCAGCCATAAAAAGGAACAAAATAATGTCTTTTGCAGCAACTTGGATGGAACTGGAGACCATTATCCTAAGTCAAGTATCTCAGGAGTGGAAAAACAAACATCACATGTATTCTCTAATAATTTTGATCTAATTTATGGGTACACATGAACACAAAGAGATGTAAAAGTCATTGGAAATCAAGAAGAGGGGAGGGAAGATAGGACAGGAGTAAAATCTACCTATCTGGTACTATGAACACTATTCTCATTATGGGCACACTTATAGCCCTGACTCAATCATTATAAAAATGATCCATATAACCAAAAACATTTGTACTCCCATAATATTTTGAAATTAAAAGAAAACCCACCCCCAAAATAATTCAGACAAATTAAAAAAAATGGCCACATGAGCCTAGGAGTTCAAAGTTACCATGGGCTATGATCGGGCCACTGCACTCCAGCTTGGGCAAAAGAGTGAGATCCTATCTCTAATAAATAAATACCAAATGAAGCCTATTTATTGTTAATACCAGGGATCTCTTTTGAATATCTTGAAGTGATGTTTGTTTTCTTCCTCTAAACTAGAGGCAAGAGAGAATAAAATAGGAACTGCAGCATCTATCTCATTATTACATTTAGCATGAGAAGAAAACTTACATAGGAAGGAAAGTCAAAGCTAGTAGAGGGACAGTGAAATTGAGTCTTCGAGGCATATCATTTGACTAATTCATCCATTTGTACCTAATGCCATTCTACCACATGGATTCATGTGAGTCAAAATATTCCCTTTTTTGGTTAAGTCAGTTTGATTTCACATTTATATTAATCACCACCTAGAATCCTAACTGAATAAATTTTATTCTAAAATAACTCACTGGAAAGCAACATCTATACTGAAAGCTGTACAGACATACCTCATTTTGTTTTACTTTATAGATATTGCTTTTTTTTTTTTTTTTTTTTTTTTTTTTTAAAAATTTAATATTTTTGGCAACCCGCCAACAAAAAATTAAAAAAAAACAAATTTTAAAAAAAAATTTGCAAACATAAATTAATT
>CAUYRT010025816.1:0-60598 GCA_963574885.1 Lepilemur ruficaudatus | reverse complement strand
ACTAGATCATCTCCTAGCTTGTCTACATCTGGATTTTTTTATACGAGAAAATAGTTATATATATATTTTAAACCACCATGTTTAAATCTATTACTTGCAGCCTAATGCAGTCCTGACTATTAGTGATTCATATTTCTCCCTGTCTTGGTAGGTTGATCTAAGCCTTGGCCTCCCCCCAAAAAAGTGAGTTCTGTTCACATAGGTCGTTGGCTTTGCTGAATAACAAGGCTGGCGTGCCTTGCCTTGCTGTGAACCTGGTCACAGCTTGTAAATGATTTAGTGATTGGCAGGTAATAGGGGCTCCGTGCATGGATCAGACAGCAAAGCCTGCAGCAGGAACACCTGCAGACATGAGTTGAAGGTGAATTAGTGCTGTCTTCACTCTGAACAAGACCTCTGAATTTAAACCCGAAGGTTAGACATCTCATCCTCTTTGTGGAATTTATGGCCTGGGTAGCAAAAAAAAAAAAAAAAAAAAAAAAAAAAGAAAAAGAAAAAGTTCAAACTTATGTTCAGCTCATCCAGATCATGTTTGATCTCAAGGCTGAGACCATGTACCCTATTATAGGTAACTCCACCTGCTCTTATCCAAGCAAAATTCACTCACCTAAACTTATATTACCCTTCTTAGCTGCACCACAGATCAATTAAACAATTAAACCTTAATTGTTTCCCTCTGTTTCTTATGTATTAATCACATTTACCCTTTTAGCCCATGGAATCTATGAAGATATTAACACATTTCATATAATTTGAATAGCCCATGCAACACACCCAGACAGTACTGATTTGTATACTCAGTAAAATCTTATCTGCTCAATTAAATGGAGGCATATCTGCAAAACAAAGTGATCAAGTGCCAGCTACAGCTTTACTAGATTACTATTGTGGCATCCCTTTCTCCTTGCCGTAGAGACAACATGCTCACGTTTTCCTAGGTGGGCAGGTATCTTAGAGTACAGAGCTCCGTTGGAGGGGATGTTTTAAGGGCAAGTGCTCTCACCTGGTACCTGCTGGGGATGCGCATCAGCAAGTCACCCTCCAATTGTTTAGATGTTGACAACAGCTCGGCTTTTGTGGAAGTGTAATAAAGTCGACACCCACTTTCCCATCTAATGGGGCTCCAGGGACTAATGGGTTAGCGTGCCACCGAAGCGCGGTGTTCTCAGAACACCAGATCACCTTTCTGCCTTTGCCTTTTCCATTTCTGAAATGTGTTTTGCAGTCTGTGAAAATTAGGTTTTCAGAAAGTTTCTTTGTATTTGTTAACTCCAGAATGTGCTGAGGAGCAGAAGTCAGCCACTAGCATCTGCAGTTCCATTTCCATTACAATGTAATAGCCCTGGGATAGCCACTCGTGTGCACGCGCCCATGGCACTCTACACACCCCGCTCAGAGCCAAGGAAACCATATGCAAATGCTCACTGATGGGAGATTTGCTCCAGCCCAGCACAATTGCAGACCACTTCTCCTAGAAGGGACTGTTTTCCCCTCTTTTAGATGTTACTTCCTCTGTTTGCCGTAAAAAGTGGCTTATATTTTAGCAGTGGTGTTTGTGAGTGGTCTCGTAAGACTGTAAATAAATCGAGCTATGAAATTGAGTAAAGAAATAGAGCTATGAAAAATAAGTCACGTGGGATGGATGTTGGTGATAGTGGATTTAAGTCCTCACCCAGGGAGCTTCTACCTCATTCCTGGTGGGAACCATAGTGATGCTCTGACCGATGTGTGTCTATTTGAGAAGACGAGGATGTCAGTTTGAGAAAATATGATAGAGACCATCTGTCACAGAGAGTCATTCGTCAAATCCCATAGGTATGTCTACTCAATACAAGGCAGATCAACAGCACCCAAAAAAGGAATATCGTGATTGACACATCTTGGTACAAGGTGTACAGACTCTTGCACTCCCTAACTCAAGTGACTCCTCATACTTTACACCCCATTTTTAATGTGCAGGCTTTATGCCACCTGAGCTTGCTACCCTGGCCACAGATGAGTGGACCAGAGCTTGGGGTCAGCACGGAAGCCCACGAAAGACAGGACATAAGGGGAGGTGCATCTGTGAGTGACATTTGCTACATTAGACACAACAGTGCACCTGGCATGGTTCTCCATATTGGGTGGCCCCAGCCTGTTCCACCGGACCTCTGTCTGGAGTATCAGGAACAGGAGAAGTGAGTGGAGGAGGCAGGAGAGAAGGAAGAGGCTGTTTCAGGCATGATGATAAGAAAACTACATCATTACGACTTTCCCTAGAGCTGTTCTTGCATCCTTGACACAATGAACCACCGTGTGCTGCTCCAGGAGGTCTCAAAGTGTTTGGACACAGAGTGGATTCCCTTTCCCATTTATTTATGACTTCCCCATATACACGTGTAATACTGTATCACCCACAGTGCTTTGGGCATACCTTTTTTTTTTTTTTGGTAACATGGATTTCATCTTGTCTCCTGCCCTCCCCCTTTGTTATGCGTTACTCTGTTGGACTTTCCTCTCGCCCTTTCCTGTTAGGCCTCTCGCCTCTTCCCCTTCCCTGGGAGGGGAGACGGCTGCTCAGAACTGTGACCCAGCAATAATTCCGCAGAATAACTAACATAACTCTCTGCCCAGACTCTAAGGGACTTCTTTGCATTTATGCCTCCTGGTAACGCCATCCATTTTACTCTTCACTCACAGTTGTGCCTAAATAAAATCCCTTGGTCTTGACATCAGGATAGGAATAATTTTTGTTCATACGATGAAAACTGCAGCTACTTTAAAGACTTAGAGAACACCAGCTGAATCATTCTCTGAAATAGCTATTATTTTCTTACAAGTAAATTGTTTCATAAGAAAATGGTTATAAACACAATCTCCACCATTTCATATACAATAATGCTGCAAAAGCCATTTAAAATAATCCACCAAAAAGCTACTCTGTATTCTTAAGACTAATTGCATGAAATTTAACAGAGGAGAGGAACAGCGTTTTTGGTTTCATCCATTTATTATTTTACCCGTTATTGGAAGAAAACCAAACTGTCAGTTCTCAAAATAACTTTTCAAACTGATGACTCCCTAATGCTCAGTAGGTGCAGGAGATATGAGTAAACAGTTATTTGCTTTTGAGAATTTCTAAGTAGTTGGAATATAGGAAAGTGAATGTTTTTTGTTTTCATGCCAAACATTTGGGGAGATTTTCTTGCCAGTGGCAGCTCAATGTAGGAATCGGTTTTGTAATGCTGGAATTCTTGCTAAAAAAATATACATTCTGGTTGTTTCTCACAGCCTGAGTAACCACCCTGAACTTAGTGGCTTAAAACAAACATTTACTCTGTGGGTGATTGATTGTGCCAGACAATGAGGAAGGGCTCAGTTGGGTGGTTCATCTTGACTGCAGGTGGCATCAGCTGGAGCAGCTGGGGGTGGAGGTCCCACTTCCAGGGTGGCTTCTAAGTCACATATCTGGCACCTTGGTGCTCCTTGGCATCTCTGTCTTTTACATAACCTGTAACCCTTCATTGCCTGTCCACCTGGCTTAATCTTGTCACAGCCTGGTGGGCTCAGAGGAGTCACACATCTTGCATACTGGGTGGCTTCCAAAGATGAGTATTTCAAGAGACCAGGCTGAAGCTCCAAGGCTTCCTAGGATCTAGTGTCAGATGTCCCAGAATGTCATTTACATCACAGTGTATCCATTAAGCAATGCGCTGAGGCCAGCCTAGGTTTCAGGGCAGGCTTCCCTTTTGATGGGAGGGGTGGAATTTTAGCGAATAGTTTGCAGCCGTCTTCAATCTACTGCTTGGTCTTTGCTAACACAGTCTCTCTGACAGTCTGTAAGTGCTGGTTTGCAGAGATGGCATGTTTAGGATGCAAAGGCTTGAAAACGAGGAAGAGGTTTAGGGGAATAACCCATGCATTGTTCAGTAATGACAAGCAATAAACCCACCATTAGACTAAGGGGATTTGTTGAGGTTTTGTGGAAGAAATGAAAGAAGAAATTCTAAAACATTTCAGAATTACTTTATCCAAGGTATTTGCAACTATATATCTAAATTACTCTAACTGCAGTGGTTTTTCTAACCCACAAGGGATTATTGGATTATCGGTGCAGTTTCATTTTCCTAGCAAGCTTATGCCCTATTGTCTCTGCATAGTTGATGCTTTCTTCACAATCAGGCTTCAGCGAAAATGTCACCTCCTCATCCACCCTCAAGCATTTGTCACTATCTGAAATTGCAACATCCATGTACAGAGTTTGGTTTCAATGATCACCTATCCTAAGTTGCTAGGAGCTATGCCCACTAGTAAGATTGGTCTGATTTGCTTACTTCTGCACCTCAGAGCCTTACTCTGTGCTTAGTGTGGAGTGTCAGGATTATGTGCTGAATTAATAGTTGGATGCACAAAGGAAGATGCAGACACCAAGTGTTTTTTTTTTTTTCCAGAAACCAATGTGATTCATCTATGAGCTCAGAAAATTACATATTCTCAGTGACCTGCATTACGCATTCAATTTCTAAGTTTAAGGGCACCCTCAGACAAGTTTTCTTCCCTTTGGCCACAGCTGTTTTCCTGCCGACCACGGCTACCCATGACTGGCTGCCAAGTGCTTTTGCAATGAGAGGAAGGCAAATGGCCCATTGCATCAGCTGTTAACTTACCATGCAGTTTTATTGACTGCAAGGCCTTATGGCTTCCAAGGGGAGGCTTCCCTCTAAAACAGTGACCTTCACCATTTGTTTTAATTACAAAAATGTTTGACTGATGGTTAAAGGGCTGCCTGGAGACTTTATTTCCCTGTTGGTGGTGGAAATGTGGTATCAGCCCCATCCTAATCCATTGTTCCCTAACACACCAGTGCTGGTGATCTCTGTTCAGTCGCGAGCTTCTAGCGCTGTCCGTGTGGGGGAGGCACCAGGGGCTAGCGCAGTGGAGACATCCTTCCACTTAGAGATGCAGCTCTGGGCTGCTAGAGGGCTGGGGAACCGGTGCATCTCGGGAGAATCTCTCCCTGGTGAAGGCTGAACTGGAAATGAGCGGCTTGCTTATCCCAAGGGCCTTTTGCTTCTGTGTGTCCAAGCGACAGACTGCTAACTGGCAACACCAAAGTGGTATCCTTTTGGGCATGCACAGTGTTTTTGTTTGTTTTACATTTCTTTTGGATAGTAGATATTTTTAAATCTATGCTTTAAAAAGAGCCAGTTTTCTGGGCTTCTCGAGAGAATTCCAGAGACAGTGTAGTGCTGTGGTTAAGAGCACAGGTTTTGGATCAGACAGCCGGGATGCCTGAGATTGAGTCTGAGCTGGGCAACATCAGGCAGGTTACTTACCCTCTCTGGCCCACACCCTTTTTAGTAAAATGATACTACCCATCTCATATGGGTGATTGAATCTTAAGTGGATTATATGCAAAAGAAAAAGTACTTCAACACAGTAAATGCTCGAAAGTTAGTTCTGGTCATTGTCAATACCAGGCTTACATTTTCATGGGACAACAGTCATCTAGAACCGAGTGGTAGCTGCCAATTTTAGGGGAACAAGTGCCCTGCATCCAAATAGCCATCCCCTCTCTATTATACCTGGCCAGATCCCCACGTTTAGCATACCTGGTGTAGGTAAGAGCACACTCTGGAGTCTGGCTCCTTGCATGCAAATCCCTGCTCCATCACCAGTGAGCTCTGTGTCCTAGGACAGATTGCTTAGTTGTTTTGACTCCTGCGACATTGAGGTTTCAGACCCTTGACCCTATAACCGCCTGTTCCTGCCATCACAATTCTGATTCCATGGGGCCAAAGGGACCTCAAACCCTCCCTCCCACCTCTCCTATCTTCATTCTTTCCTTTTTTCTCTTTTACTAGCAACTATACCAGATAAATTTTATCACGAGGCAAGATTGGAGAACATGAGTTACTGGGTGGCAAAGGGAATTTATGGCTTTGCTAAGTGACTAATGGCTGGGTTGTACTATAATTACAGAATGGGAAATATATTGCTTGAGATAAAATGGGTTTGAGGCGGGCTTGGTGAAGTAGCATCACCTCTAATAAATTTGATGCCTGGCAGTAGTCTTGAGAGAAACTGAAAGAGAAGTTTGGTCACTTTAGATTTTGTCTCCATGAGAATACGTCACGGCTGCTTTTTTGTCTTTAACCCGAGGGGCTGAGATGCAGGAAGTCACCGACGCTTTCCCTTCCTTCTGTGTGCCTGTGTTCCTTCCATAATATCACAGTATCCAGAGAGATGCTAAATACGGTCCCATCTCAGAAACGGCCCTTGCAGGATGATGCTGTTTTCTGGTTTGGCGGGTAGTTGCTCACGTGCAGCTCTCCAGGTACAGAACCAACGGAGGCTTCGCGCAGGTGCTGGGAGGAGGGAGGGGAGCCTCAGGGCTCTCTGTGGTAAAGTCAGCTCTCGGGGTCCTTAGGTAAATTGTGAAAACCCGGTCCTCCCACTGCATGATACACAGAAAAGGAATTTGAGGAAATGAAAGTGCTTTAGGACAACAGGATTTTTGCTTGTTGGATTTTACATTTCAATAGACTTAGGGAGTATAGGCGTTCTTTGTTACATGGATGAATTGCGTAATGCCGCAGTCAGGAGTTTCAGTGTGCCCATCACAGAATAGTGCACGTCGTACCTGACAGGCGATTTCTCATGCCCCACCCCCTCTCACCCTCCCTCTTAGTTTTAAGTGTTCATCACACCACGTGATGACCATATATGCCCATTGTTTAGCCCCCACATTGTGTAGGACCTGGTGTTTGTTTTTCCATTTCTAAGAAATTTCACTTAGGGTGATGGTCTCCAGTTCCATCCAAGTTGCTGCAAAAGACGTTAGTTCCTTCCTCTTTATGGCTGTGTAGTACTCCGTGTGGTGTGTGTACATGTGCACCATGTTTTCTTTATCCACTCGTCAGTTGATGGGCACTTGGGTTGATTCCACATCTCTGCTGTTGTGAATTGTGCTGCAATAAACATTCAGGTGCAGGTGTCTTTGATACAATGACTTCTTTTCCTTTGGGTAGACACCCAGTAGTGGGATTGCAGGATTGAAAATTAGGTCTACTTTTAGTTCTTTGAGGAATCTCTGCATTGTTTTCTGTAGAGGCTGTGCTATTATAATTTAAATTCCTGCCAACAGCATATAAGCATCCCCTTTACACTGCAACTGTGCCAGCATCTATTGTTTTTTTACTTATGATCATTCTGACAGGGGTAAGATGGTATCTCGTTGTGGTTTTAATTTGCATTTCCCTGATGAATAGTCATGCTGTGAATTTTTTCATATGTTCGTTGACCATTTGTTTATGTTTTGAAAAAATATCTTTTGACCATTTTTTGATGGGGGTTTTGTATTTTTCTTGCTGATTTGAGGTTTTTAAATAGATTTTTGGATATGAGTCCTTTGCCAGATATATAGTTTACAAATGTTTTGTCCCATTCTGTCTGTAGGTTGTCTATTTATTCTGTTGATTATTTCCTTTGCTGTGTGGAAACTTTTAGTTTAATTAAGTCCCGCTTATTTTTGTTTTGCTGTATTTGCCTTGGGGGGTCTTAGTCATAAATTTTTGCCCAGGCCAATGTTCGGAAGAGTTTCTCCAATGTGTTATTCTAGAATTTTTATGGTTTCAGGTCTTACATTTAAGTCTTTAATGTATTTTAAGTTAATTTTTGTATATATTAAGAGATAGGGATCCAGTGTCATTCTACATTTGACTGTCCAATTTCCTCAGCACCACTTACTGAATAGCTCTGTGTGTGTTTTTCCCTAGTGTATGTTGTTGTCTGCTTTGGTTGGATTTTTAGAAGCTCTCTCTCCATTTCAGGGACATGCCTTTCATTTGTCTCTGAAGTACACGTTATTTTTCACTAAAAGATATCAGACATCCTAAGTCTTTGAGTTGCTGTTGGGGTGGGGATGAGGGAGTGGGGGGTGGGGAAGCAACCGTGAATTGGCCAGGGTCAATCATTTATCCAGTAGTCCTGGGAGAATTGTATGTATTTCTAGCAAGAAGGAGGTCCAAAAAATTGTTGACTCTGGAAACTTTAATGACCTAGCATCGCAATGTATTGATTTTATTAGGGGCTTTCTATGTGATGTCTGTTAGAAAAGTGTAAATATAAACAGAATACACATCATGCATGATCAATGGTATTGAAATTGTAAGGGCATAAAGTTCATTTTGGGGGGACAAATATTTTTACACTCTTTGTGTATACAGTACAGTACATAATAGATGCACTGTGTATTCTAAGATTTTTGTGGAGTGATTGGGGGAAAATGCATTAACAGAGCTTCTTAGAGCAGAACACACACACACACAGGTACATACAAAATGACGGCTATGTCAGACACCTGGGCCAACTGAACCAGCTCCAGGGGCCAAAGCTGTTCGCACCCGTTGATGGAATGAGAGGAAAATGTCACTTTGTATCCATGGTCTTCCTCCCAGAGATACATAAACTCAGTCTACTCACGAGAAATTCACCGGACACATCCCGACCGATTGACAGTCTACAGAATTCCTGACCTGGGCTCCTCTGCGCTGCCACGGTCGTCCGGAACAGGGAGAGCCCGGGAAACCATCCCAGCCGAGAGGATCATGAGGAGACATGATGACTACACGTGACGTGGGTGAGGTCCTGGGAGAGCCAAAGGGCATGAAAACCGGAAGACATTTGGAATAACGCGTGGACTGTAGAGAAGCGTGTGCCGACACCTGTCCGTTAATTGCAGCAATCGCCTGGCGCTGAGGTGCCCTGCCGGATGGGAGCTGTGTGGAGTGTGTGGGAACGTTCTGTGCTCTTAGCAATTTTCCTGTAAACCTAAAATGGTTCTAAAGTAAATTTTTTCCCCCTAAAAGGCTCTGTAGGGAGCGATAATGCAAACAAGGGCTGAGAACGCTGATGTAGAGGCAGATGCAGAGACGCAGGGCGGGGGTCAGCCGGTGGCATCGGAGACCCGCAGTCCATATGGCAGGGAGAGGCCACGCCGGGGTGAAGTGACTGCTGGTTTTCCTGATGTGAATTACCGTACCCAGATTACCCATTCTCTGTTGTCTCCCTCATCAGTCAGTCTTAAAGAAAACGTAATAGGGTAGAGTGACTAGCAGGCAAACTCGCCACGTGTTCTGTGGAGAAATCTTTCCTGCTGCATCACTGTTGACCGGCCATGCCTCGGTTGGCCGTCTGCACAGCTGTTCCCCGGCTCCCTGATGCCTCAGACCGAAGTCCCAGCTGTGCCAATGACTGAATATGCCCCGTGTGTTGTCCTGCCTGCCTCTCCCTCCTATGCCCAAACCACATGGCCCTCGTCCTGCTGGTCAAACCACTCGATACCTCGGGGCCTCGGGGCTTTTGCACGTCGAGACCCTCCTCTTGGAACTGGGGTCTCTTCTGCTCACGTGGCGGGGCCTGGCTGTAATGCCACCTGACCCACCGGGACTTCCTTGACTCTCTGACTCGGAAGGCGTGCACTCGTTTTAGTCTGTGACATCATTCAGGTTCTCTTCCTTTTGAGACCTAAGGCAATTTTAGGCCAGGCGTGATGGCTCACACTTGCAATCCCAGCACTCTGGGAGGCTGAGGCTGGAGGATCACTTGAGCTTTAATGAGTTCGAGACCAGCCAGAGCAACACGAGACCCCGTCTGTACTGAAAAATAGAAAAATGAGCCGGGTGTCACCGTGCACACCTGTGGTCCCACTGCCATCATGGAGCAGTGACTCTGGCCATATCTGTGGCTTTGCGCAATTCCAATGGCCTCTATTTCATGCCGGCCTCAGCCAACCTCTGTGTTGTACTTGGGACTAACACCTCTGATGACGGCTGCTGCCTGCCAGGGCCCTTTTCCCCCTCTCGCTTGGAATCTGATGAGATTATTTTCAGTAACCACAGAAGGTAGAATTTTAGGAGTATTTTGTTTGGTTGGAGAAGGTGGATTGATGCATTTGTACTTGTAACTGTTCAAAGACTATAATAAAATTTCTCCTCTGTCTCCATCTCCCCTCCTCCAGTCATCCCCAAAAGCAGAGGCCCCCTCAGTTCAGACCTGGCTGCCCGGATACTCCCTGGTGAAGTAGCATCAGCCCTTCCGGCCGGAGTCCCCTCTGTCTGCTCCCAATGCTGCCACCCCAACACCTCTGAACTGCTGGATTTTCTGCTTGGTTTGAGATGGGATGGAGCTGTAAAGTGTTCTCTGAGACACGTTCAGTTTGTATTTGGAGAATTTGCATGATATAACACAGCTCAGTAAGCTACAAAATGAGCTGCAATGAGACATTTGCACTGTTAAAATCTGAAAATAGAATAATGGGCTCTTCAAAGGCATTGCTGCAGGACTTGTTATTGTAGAAGGAAAAGTGTCTTTGGAGCTGGTTGAGCTCATCTTGAAAGATAAGGGCGTTGGCGTGGATCCCGGCGGTCTCGGCCCCCTCGGCTCTGGAAGCAGTGACAGTTGCCCATCGGGCAGGAGTCATGTGGCCGTGTCACTCGGGCCCTGGCGAGGCGGTGCCCTCACTGAGCAGAGGGAGGTGAGAATGTATCTGTCACATCGGGAGAGTAACTACCTGCTGGAGCCAGAGAGTCACTGGGAACGGTTTCCTGGTGGGTCTCTGGAAGGCTTCTTTGGAAATCACGTGAAATTCATGAGAGGACCTGGGCTGGCTTTGGAAGTTGTGTGCATGGACCTAAGTAGCATCTTGTGGGCTCTCTTCGATGCCAGCCCTCTGCCAGCTGCAGGATCCGTCCATTTAGTTCTTACCGAGACCTGTCCTGGGTGCCCCTCTAGGCTCGTGACCCCGAGATGAGCACAGACGGGGGGTTGCCCCTCCAGAGCTGCCTTTGATTGGGTAGAGAATGAATGGATTAGTCAGATGGATACACAAGTCAGGAGTGCCCGTTTTTTCAAGAGTGTTGGGATGGAGCAGGGTTTCCTGGCCATCTCTTTATCATGCCATGTATAGGCAACGATGACGTCTGTGTGTGATGGGGCGAGGGGACGCATCAGGTCATGACCGGAAATGAGAGACGGGGGTGGGGGTGAGGGGTGTGGTCTCTCCAGCACAATACCTCGGCATTTCTGCTCTTCCTTCTCCGGTAGCTCACTGTGGGGCTCCAGGGTGGTGCTGTTGGGCGGTACTTTGGCTAACATGGCCAGGCGACACGGTGACTCAGGGCAGACGTCTGGTGGGGGAAAAGGTGCCACCCCCAGAGATGTGGAGGCTGGGGGGATGTTCGCACAGAAGGTGCCAGCAGCAGGGCGGGGAGCTGAGCTGCAGTGCAGGTGCTCTCGTCTGGCCGCCCGCACGCTGAGCGTGGGCTTCACAGAAAAGTCTGATTGGGGCACAGCCGCGCTTTGAGGCTGCGTCTGAGGCCGCTTTCACGCTACAGCCGCGGAGCCGGATGGTTGCAAAGGTGACTCCGTGGCCGGAAGCCTGAGGTATTTACCGTCTGGTCCCGGAAGTAAGTGAAGGAGACAGTGGAAGGGGGAAGGGAAGGGAATTAATGTGAACGGCTGTGCCGTATGGTCTGGTCCTTTAGCTTTGGAAATTTTACATCTTTGTGTGCGTGTGTGTGCACATGATTTCCATTCACGCTGAGAAGTGTGTACGGCAGCATCCTGTATCATGTCAACATTGGAGGATTTGATATGTGGTAATTTTATGTCTGTAATGATAGCAGTTTTCTTCATAAATGCAAATTATTGTTTTAGCACATTAACTGCCAGGTGAGTTGTATTTAACTCAGGCTGGTTTTGAGCCCTGGGACCTCACGAAGCAAAACCCTGCAAGTTGGTTCGTGAAAATCTTACTTGTCGATGTTCTTATCGTTACAATATTGACAATTTAATTATAAAAACGTGGGTTACATTGCATGTAACTCTCACACAGAAAACAATAAAAAATAACAAATTAGAAAGGATCGTTTTATTTTAATAAAACACCATGGCCCCAAGGAAAAACATTTTTATCTAGTGTGGTGAAGTCAATGTCTTGACTGGCTCACAGTTACCTCAAATCTTGACATCGTATTCAGTTGTCAAAAAAAGGAGAAGAAAAAAATTGCTCTGCGTAACGGGAGCTTCCAGCCAGACGTTTGGACCCAAGTTCTTGTAGTGCCTGTCACATAGGGCCATGCAAAGTACTTTAGTGAGTTTGGATTTTATTCAAAGTAGGAAGAAAAATCCCGGGAGGGTTGTGGCCAGAGAGAGATAGGGCCTGGTTTGCATTTTCAGAACTGCTGCTGGCTGTGCAGATACTATCTACAGGGAGCCGGGAACGAGTGCAGGCTCTGGGGAGAAGGTTCTCCCGGCTGCCATCTAGGCCTCTGGGGACGATTATCTGGCCAGACATGGTACCAAGAAGGAAAATGAACAAGAATGCCAATGGTAATTCAAAGCCCCTTGGAGTGGAGAAGGACATTCTGTTCAAGTACATATTGAAGCTTGAGATACATAAATGTTTCCTGACTTTTTCAAAATGAATACTTTGCACCAGGAATTATAAGCTGCCACCCCTACTGAAGTCCATTTCCAGTTGACTTTTTTGCCATATTAATGTGGCCGCTAGAAATGCATCTCCTCTGGCCCTTTGCTCCCGGGTTTGTTTTTGCCTCTGAAACTCCTGACACTCCGTGGGCTGCAGGAGTCCCCACTTAATCTAATGTGCTCTTGCACTTGCCATCCTAAGTGGGAAGGTGGTGTGGACACCTTTGGCGCTAATTACTTTTTAGACACATGATTGCAGGGACTGCTTACATCATTAGACCTACGTGGGAATCCGGCACACAAACATCACACCTGTGTCGTCGGTGCATTTCCCTGCCAAAGCTGAGAAGACTTTATAATAAAGAGAGAGCAATGATATCCCAATTGCTGAAAGAATTCCATGGCTCCATTTTCTGTGTGCCTTTAGAGATTCAGTAATATTTTGTGATACGTTTTTGATAGTGAAAAAAGGAAATTATAAATTGTCGTTTGTGGCTTTTGCTACCCCTTTATTAATAGAATCATCCAAGTAAGTGAGCTGGACCTAGAGCAATGCCCTTTCTATCCAGGATGTATCTCAAGATCTGGAATGAAGGTTACAGGTAATTTTATCAGCCAGTAGGAAGCAGATTTGGGCTTTCCATGTATTGGGGCGGTACTCTTGTTTCTCCATTGTCGTAGGAGAAGTAATGCTCATAGGTGAATTTGTCCTCTAGACTAATTTGCAACTTCATAGAGTTTACAAAGAAGGACAAAAGAGAACTGGAGATCCTAGACAACCTTATATGTTAGGGCTGGGTGTGGTGGTTCATGCCTGTAATCCTGGCACTTGGGGAGGCCAAAACTGGAGGATGGCTTAAGACTGGGGGTTTGAGACCAGCCTGGGCGATAGTGAGACCCTGTCTCAACAGGAAATTAAAAAAATAATTAGGTGTGGCGTTGAGCACCTGTAGTCCCAGCTACTCAGGAGGCTGAGGCAGGAGAATTGCTCAAGCCCAGGAGTTTGAAGCTGCAGTGAGCTGTGATGCCACCACTGCACTCCAGGGTGGGCAACAGAGCGAGACCTTGTATCCAAAACAAACCTACGTATTGGAACTGTTTCAGGCAGAGTCCTCCATCATTCTGAAACCGAGATGACAGCCCAAGACCCAATTAATAAACCAAGTGACTCCAGTAGTTTTTCCTGTTCTTTTTGGTGTACTGTGACACTTTGAAATTTCTAGAGATAACGACAGAAAATTTCTTAGAGTTCCTGGCCGGAGGGCTGATTTGTGTGCCGTTTCAGTTTTGCAAGAGGTGCTGTGGCAACATATCCAGCCCTTTCCCCCAAGTCTGCAAAAAGCAACATGGTGGCTTTAGGACCTTTTCAGTAGAGGCATGCAAGCTTTGTAGCTCATATTAATATTTTCAATCTCAAATTTTGCAGATGAAAGGAAGTGATTCTTAGCACTTCCAGGGAAGATTTTGCTTCAGTGTGACAACTAAGAAATTTAACCTATGACATACGTGCAGGGCACCGTGTCCCTTTTTCGTTCTGGAGGTGCTAAGAGGTGTGAACTCTGAAGTTTGCATCTTGGCACGTTCTGCAAGACCCTGGGCCTGTCACTCCCCCTGATCTCTAAAATGGGTCAGTTGCAACGCTCCCCTCACAGGTTTTGTGTGTCTGTGTGAATTACTGGACAAACGCAGGCATAAAGCACTCAGTAGAGTTAAACAGAAAGGGAAGACTTCATTCAAGGCTATTGCAATACGGTAAGGAGACCAGAATTCAGTCTGAGCTGAATTCAAAGAGCAAAAAAGACTTTTTGTTGTTTTAAATAGACAAATGACAATCATACATATTTGGGGGTATGGCGTGATGTTTTGATACATACATACATGGTGTACTGATCAAATCATGGCATTAAACATATCCATCGCCTTATAAATTTATCATTTCTTTGTGGTGAGAGCCTTGACAGTTCTCCTCCAGCTATTTTGGAATATACCGTGCAGTATTGTTAACCATTGCCACCCTGCTGTGCACACTGGGATGTGTTCCTCCTGTCTAGCTGTGACTTCGTGCCATTGAGCAGACTCTCCCCATCCCACCCCCAGCCTCTGGTGCCCACTGCTCTACTCTCTACTTCTGAGATCAACTTTTTTAGATTCCACACGAGGTGAGATCACCCAGTATTAGTCTTTCTGTGTCTGGCTGCTTATGTTTAAACGTGGTGTGCACACACATGCTCACACACGGTGAAATGCTGTTCAACCACACAAGTGAATGACATCCTGCCATTTTCAGCAACGGTGATGAACCTGTGGGTATTACTTATGTTAAATCGAATAGGCCAGGCCTGGGAGAGTTTCAGGAGTTAGGGGTAAGAGCAGAATAAAAGATCTTCTCAGTTTGCTAATTCATTTTACCCAAAGGAGAAGAGAAATTTCTTGTATCTTCATGACCGGAGGGAATTTGAGAGCCTGGAGCAAGGTTCTCACTGGAGTTAGGCTCCTTTCCTCTCATGGAGACCAGGAGGGAGGTAGGGGCTCCATCTTCCTGGATGGTTACATTTCAAAGAGACTCCCTGCTGGGACCTAGAGAAAGATAGTCTGGAGTTGTAAAACTGAATAGAGGCTTTTAAAAATATTTACATCTCAAAGGAGCAGAGAAAGAACTTACAATGACAAATCTGCTAAAGTAAATGCTCTAAGCAAAGGAAGGGGAGGGACCTCTGTGGTTTGTAAGGTCAGTGGGAGGGTGGTCACAGGCCTGGGGGCAGGGGCCGGCTGGGGTTTGGTCTGGCAGGGGGGAGGCTGAGGCCTCCTCCACCGCGGGTGAAGCGTCAGAACTGTGCACACAGCCTCACTGTTAGCTGTTGGTCCAAGCGAACCCGAAACCAGAATATTTAGATTTGTGTGAAAAATGAATTAAGGAGTGATTATTGGTTTTACGGATGGATTCTCTACAGTTAACACTCGCTCATTAAAAACAAACAAACAAACAAAAAAAAACTCTTAATAAGGATCTTCCCTATGTATTCAAAGTTTTCATTTATGAAATTCCAATGCAAAGCCCAGTTCCCAAGTTCATTTTTTTCACTGTGAATTTTAGAGACAAAGTATAGATTTGAATACAATGTAACTGAAAAAATTACTCAGTCATTTGTACAAGGGGGGCATACAGTTGACTACAAAAGGCTATTTGAGTTGAAATCTTTTTAATTAAAAAACAGTTGTCGAGTGATGTGGGGATTTTATCTAAAGCAGTTAGAATAAACTAGCCCCGAGTCACCTTTGTCTTGGAAACTTAGCGTGTTTCCAACTCGCGCTGAGACGCCTGGCAGCGATCTGCGCTGGGTCTACACTGAGGGATTGAGAGACAGTTCGTGTCTGTGACGTATTTAACATCGTTCTTTATCACGGTGCTCTGTGAATGCAAGTTGTCATCCTAACTGTCGAGTGTCCATGTTTGCCCTAAATCCTGACATGGTCTTCAGTTGCCAAAAAATGGAGAAGAAAAATTCTCTCCGAATAAAGGGAGGTTCAGACCAGACTTTTGAACCTAATCAAGTGCTCTCCCTCTGTCTCTCACACACACACCCTGCATCTGTACAAAGACACTTGGTCACCACCTGGGAACATGTCAGGAAATAACCAGATGGCAGGAATCAGGACAAAAGTCTTTGCTCAAATGGAGGGAGTGATCACTAGGGAATTGGGAGCTGGAGGGTAAGCCCATGTCTGAGCGACGTGGTGGGCACTGTGGAGGGGTGGGACGTGCTTGAAAAGTAGTTGGGGAGCGGAATTAGGGGTCTCAATAGGGGAAGGGAATGCCTCAAAAACTGATTTATGTGATTAACTGTACACCTCGGTAAATTCACTGGAAATCATTTAATTGTACACTTAAAGTGGAGTAAAGGCATGATATGTAAAGTATACTTTTCAATAAAGAAAAAAAAGTCTTTGCTTTGACAAACCACTTCTGCAAGTATTTAATTGTACGCTCTGCCTAACTTAGTAAATTAAAACTAACTTGGACTGGGTCATGAGAGACGTCTACCACCAAGGGAAGACCCCGGAATGCTGGTGTCAGCTGCAGCTGTGGCCAGGGGTGGACCCTTGGTGGGGGAGGACAGGTGTTTGCTGACGCCCCAGCCCTCGAGGGTTCTGAGGCTTCACGGAGACTTTCACAAGTGTCCCCTTTGTCTCTCTGCCAACCCCGAATGTTCTTCCATCCCGCTGTGACCCGCTTTGCCATTTCTTTTGTTTGTGTGATTTGAGGACTTAGCATTGCAGAGATACTAGCAGTGACTGAGTTAACAGATATCAGATCTACCAAAATAAATAAATGGAGAAAAAGAAGAAAAAGAGGAGAAAACAAGGCATGTGCAGCCTGCCTGACTACTAAAGACCCTAGGCCAAAAACGATATTTCTGAAGGCAGATGAGGTAGGGAGACCACATCAGAGTTTACTGTTTCTGGGACCGGGATGGAAGGATGGAGCTGTTGGGATTAGACATCACATCTAGAAATGCTCTTTTCTGTGATTATATATATGATACATGTGTACAAATGCTAATGACATAGGTGCTCTATGAGAAAATGCTTTATTTCAATTGTAGAGTCTGCTTAGAAACTCAAACACTTCACTAAGGTAACATGAGACCCCCAGAAAGTAAAAATGCTTATACAAACTTGGCTCCAGCTCCCCAAAGCAGCAAAATGTTTTTAAATAAGTACATTGTAAAGCAGAGGTGAGTGGCTTAAAATTTATTTTCATGAATCTCTTAAGTGTTAATAAAACCATAAGACAAATTTTAAAAAGAGCCAAAACCTTTTCTGATATGGCTTCTTCTGTAAGACAAAATACTTTCAGTTTTTTAAGTGAATTATTTCAAACTCTGACATGCCAAGATTCCGTTTTGCTTGTCTCTGACATTTTAATTTAGCATCAAAATGATTGATCACATGAATGATTTAGTATCGTCCAAGAGGTATATAAAAACCATCTGGCTAAAATTTCTAAGATTTAGATAGAATTAAGGCTCTACAAATGATTCAGCAAATTGACAACTCTTAAAATGCAAAGCCATTTTGGCCGATTTCTGAAGCACCCGCCGTGTGCTGGGGGCTGAATTGCATGGCAGGGATGCAACGGTCGTGGGACTCCCAAGGCGACAGGGCTGACTGGAGTGGGGACAGCTGAATATACTGTTCTGAGGACTGTCACTGTCTCAGCAAAGCTCCCTGGCTTCCACGGCAACAGAGGAGGTAGATCTTAGGCAGATAAAGTTGGGTTTTCTTTCTTCCTTTTTTCCTTTTTAATATTGTTCTATTTAGTTAGACGGGGACCCAAGTCTCAGGTTATCAGCTAACCTGTTTTAGACTGAATCTTTTTAAGTTTCAGGGGCAAAAGCCTCCAGAGCCCCTGTGTTTATCTTCCTGTTGCTCTCGAGTTCCCTGCGAAGCAAACGGTGGTGGGTTTTGGCAGTAAGAAAATGAAACCATATGAAAGAGAGCTGTCGGGCCCGGCCGGTGAACAGGAGATGGATGAGGAGAGTGATGTCCCCCGACAGCGCAGAGTCCCCGCCACCCATCACTCTCCCCAGGAAAGGGAGGTGTCGGCCGGTGGACTTAGGTTCCCAAAGAGCTGGTAAAATGGATCCAGGTCGGGGGAGGCTCCAGGCGCATCCCCTGGTCTTCAAAGGGTGTTGATGCAGATGCAGAAGTACAAGCCGGCGGTCTGCATGTGCTGAGCCCTCAGGAGGCTCTATGTCCTGTGGGATTCACTTCTTCCCACGTGCCTGTTTGTTCCCAGGCAACAAACATGAAAACTATAATGAGTTTTCCACCTACCTGCCATGATATCAGCCAGGAGTATCACAGAAGTAGAAAACTCCTTGGGTTTATATTGTCTTTTGAGTTTAAATGCATAAAAGCTCTTTGTAAGGATGGGCAACAACAAAACTTGAAAACGTTGGGTTTGATTGGGTTTCAGCGTGTTGCTAGATGGTTGATCCGTAATGCGTTAAGTGTTATGAAACGTTGGGGAAAAACACAGGAAGCATCAGCCAGGGTCTGCGGGGAGGATGCTCGTGTCCTGGTACACGATTTTGCTCTGTCCCTAATGTGGCGGTAAAGTGGAGTTTGTTGTTCTTGGAGGACAGATGATGGCTCTGTTAGAATTAAAATTTTAGTAGTGTTGACTGCAGACAAATTTTATTACAAGCCAAGCTATGTACTTGCCACGATGGGAGATTCAAAGTGAATCAGACATGGCCGTGGCCCCAAGAGAGTTTGCAGTTTGCGTAGAGCAGAGGGCAGATGACAATCCACTTGAAGAGAAAACCACGTAGAAGACGAGTGAATGAACCCAAGTGTCTGGGTCAAGGGACATCAGTGGTGACATCTGATAATCAACAAGGCAGCTTGGGTTCAGTAACTGCAGGAGACTAAAGTCTGCAGGAAGGGAAGAAGGGCGGGGGGAGGTCAGTCATGCCTCCTTGGCGGGATTAGAGAATTGCAAGATTATGTTTGACAGCTTGGGCAGTTGTCCATGCTGAGCACTGAGAGACTCCCAGACGCGGTGAACTGCAGGGAGGGGCCAGCAGTGCGCCCAGAGTGGGCAGCCTTGTCCACGGCCTGGGGGCTGGCCCGGTGCAATGAAACACAGCCGGAGGGAACAGGAGAAGAGAATGAGAGGAGAGATTGGAACCTTCCGGTAATAGGTCCTGAAGGCTGAGCTCCAGAGATCGGATCTAATTCTGCGGGGGAAGGTGAAACGGCGGAGGGTTTTAAATGAGTTTTGAACCGTGGACTAATCTCATCAGAACCGAGCATGATATTTCTTCCCTGGTTTTACTGCCTAAAAGGCTTCAAGAAGAAGCAAAATAAAACTCAGTCCTGCCCTTCCAGCTAAGCAAGCCGATCACACTTGTTCTGTGTTCTCTTTCTGTTCTTGGCCACCGAGGGCAGGATTTTTACCCAGTTGAAATTATATGTAGACACAGCTCAGGTTCAGCTTTTCAATTTGTATGTAAGCATTTCCCAAGGTGCTAAATTATAGTCCTAATTGTGATTTTTCAACCCTCTTTAATAATAGTCTTTCATGAGTAAGCGCCGGAACAGTTACTGGTCATGGTAAGTCACTCTCTGGTGAGTGTGTATTTATGATGCTCATAATGTTCTGTTGTAAATAATGCTGCAGTGAACATCTTCCTGTGTTTTCTTTTTGCTTGATTTACACAGGAATAGGTTCTGTGTGTGTGAATGAACGGTCTTATAAGATTCCTCTGTGGTTAGGTTTGACGATCTATTGCGCTTTTCGGGTGTAGGAGTTAAGGTCGTGTTTCCAACCCATTAAGGAGGGATTCTTCTTTGAGATGCCAGTGGCCCCCCAGGTTCACATCTCTCTGGTTGTCAGTCACAGCACATTAGCAATTCACAGCTATTCAGGGATGATTCCAGCTGCCTGGGCAGCAAGACTTTCCAGAGTTTTACTTCGTCCCCAGATGATCCTTTTCCGGCCGAGTGTCCCTCATTGGCTGCATCCCCAGGGGCCACCAGTCACGGTTTCCTCCCCGCCTTCTCCCCTCTGTTTCAGTGAGAGCTGCTTGGCTTTTCTAAGAGTGTGAGGAAATGAATCACTTGGTTGGATTGTTAAGAATTTTCCCTCAATAGTTCTCACATGGCATTTAATTAATTTGTCAGCCTGCAGCTTGTCTCTCAAGCCATGACTGTGAATTTGTTTCTTCTCTTAGGGGGTGTGAGGCGAGTGTCCTGGGACCCTCTCTGCTCTGTCATGGAGGGCTGACCCCGTCTTTGCTGCTAACGGTTGCGTTTAGCTGCTCTCTGTGCCCTGTCATGAGATAGGCTTGACCAATACTCTGGGATGACTCAGTGTGGCTTTGTGCAGAACCCTTTCGTCTTTATCCATCAGCACGTACGCATTTATGGAGGAGGAAGCAGGTCCTGGTATCAGCGGGGTCCCACTGTGTGGCCCTGGGCAAGCTAATCAGCATCTCTGCACCCCACTGTTCCCGCCTGTAAAATGGGAACAATAATGATAGCATTCTACTCCGTGCAGTCATCCTGAGGATTAAAAGAATAATTTGCAGGGTGGATTTGCCGTGTCGCGTAGCACGTCATGAGCATCCAGTAGATATAAGTTATGGTTCATGGCCGCTGCGGTCGTTAGAACGGTAGGTTGTATGGCCGTTGCAGGGCCAGACTAACTGTTCCTGTCCCTATTTTCTTGACTTGTGTTTCAAATTCTTCCCTCTTGGGAATGTTCCAGGAAACCCCCAACCCTTTTTGTTTGTTCTAAGAAAATCTGAGAGAGATGAGAAATAGAGACACAAAGACACAGAGACAGGTAGAGAAAGATGAGAGAGAGACAGACAGACAGAGGAAGGAGACCAAAGGGAAACACAGAGACAAAGACAGAATCAGACAGTGGAGAGAGGAGGAGAGACAGACAAAAGGGAAGGGGGGGAGGACACAGAGGAGGAGAGGGGAGGGTATTCATGAGGACAGCGTAAGTAGCTGGTGACAGCCAGACCACACGGGGATTTGTCCATGGTAAGGGATTTGAGCTTCACTCTAAATCAGCAGGAAGTGAGTGAGGGGGGCTCTCTGGAGAAGGAGGGGAGACAGTGGGAATGACACTGAATACCCTCATACCTGGCTGCTCCTTCGTGACAGTTACCACGCCCTGTAGGTACCTTGTTCACGTCTTCCTCTCCTTGTCCATGGCACGTGTCCCCAGGTAGCACGTTAGGTAGCATGTTCTACGGCAGTGGGGACCGTGTCCCTCTCTTCTCTGCTGAATCCCGGATCTAGCATGCTTCCTGGCACGCAGTAGGTGTTCAGTATCTATTTGTTGAATGAAAGAAAAATAAGAGCACATCTGGGCCAGACTCCCCACCTGAGGTCACCTCCCCCGTGACACGGCGACCTCCGCCCTGCTGAGACACCCCCCACGTCCAGGTTGAACAGGTCTCTCGTCCCTCCCTCCCTCATAAACCTGCACAGATGATTATGCCTGATATAAATAGCAACGGCCGATTCCTTCCTAATCCAAGTTTCCTGAAACTTCCGGAAGTGAATATTCTAAAGCTGTGGTCTTTCCATACTACTTAGTCACGTTTACACTTCTTGTTAATTACTAATCAGTTAACACTTTGTTGAAATTTTGTCGCATTTGCCAAACTATTTCTGCTGGATTCTATAAACAGGATGAGCAATAACCAAAAATTATGGTCTTGTCTTAAAACATTTCCAATAATCATGCAGTATTCCTCCTTTTATATTAGGAAAAACTTGTCTGATGTAAATCATTTTTCTTAGAAAAGATAAATTTTTTGATTTTTTTCCCATTGGCATTAAGCAGTGTCATGGGACACTTGGTATACAGTCATGGGTCACTTAACGGCAAGGATCCTCTCTGAGAAATGCCGTTGTCAGGCGATTTTGTCACGTGGACATCATGGAGTGTCCTCACACGTGGTGCATCCTCCCACACACCTGGCCTGTAGGTACAGCCTGTTGCTCCCAGGCTGCACACCTGCACAGCATATGGCTGTGCTGAATTCTGCAGGCCAGCCGTCCCCAGCCTTTATGGCACCAGGGACTGTTTTCATGGAAGACGAGCTTTCCGTGGACCGGCCGGGGTGGGGGATGGTTTCAGGATGATTCAAGTGCTTTGCGTTTATTGTGTGCTTGATTATTTTACATTGTAATCTGTAATGAAATAATTACACAACCTACCATAGACTGGGGACCCCCGTTGTAGGCAATTGCAACACGATTGTAACACAATTTGTGTAGTTAAGTATTTGTGCATCTCTGCATTTCTAAACGTGAGGAGGCTGCAGTGAAAATAGTATTACAGTCTTGAGTGACCACTGTCCTATGCGTGGCCTGTCACTGGCCATGACACTGTCACGCAGTGCGTGGCTGTATTTAGGGAAGTCGGGTGAATTTCTCTCTCTTGTTCCCGTCCTGCCTGGAGGAGGCGATGGTCGTATTTTTGGGTAATGCCGTCACCCTGATTCATCTTTGCTGGCTTGACCCTCTCACGTCACAAGTCACTCACTCCACATGCTCCCTTTCCCTTCCGTGTTCACTCTCTGCTTTTTTGAAACAGGTGCTTTTGAATGCAAAGAAATAAAGTATTGACAGTGAAACCAGTCTCAGCCAATGCTGGCTTTGCTAACCCTCCATGTAGACTTATTTGGCAGCCTGGATGCTGCTCTTAGTTCCTTGATAACGAGGATAGAAAACTTCCTGAAAAAAGCCGTTAAATTGTTAAAAATAAAATTAGCCAGGATACAATCATCCTAAGAAATGCTGCACTTAGAAGCAGAAAAAAATAGTACACGTAAGTGGAATAAAATTACCGTGCCTGTTGAGTGTTGATGTTTTCTTCCAAAATAGTGTAAAATCTGGTTTAAGAATGATACTCCAAAATTCTGAGATAATGAGGTGTCATTTTTTTGATTGTTTCTTTGGGTATTAAATGTTCCTGAAACAAAAGAAAATAGGTTATCATTAAATATGTTTGGAGAATACTACATTCCTTATCTTCGTCCTGGAGTCACAAAGCCCTGGACCAAAAAAGGCTCTGAGAAGCTTTGCAGAGAAGAACCGACTGCTTAGCTTTGTTCAACCAGTGTCTTTCAAAATTAATGGACCATGGAACTTCCTTTTTTTAGCTTTTCCCATTGGTTAAAATTCCATAAGAAATTAATCTTCCAGGAGATACAACCTAGAACTATAAGTTAATAAGCTTGTAACAGCCATGCACCACTTACAGCTACTGTGAATTCTGTACGTTTCGACCTTAATGTGAAGAGGAGATCTCCAGGTTAAGTTGTTTAAAGTTAGAATTATTTATGTAATTTTCAACAGCAGCCATCAACTTTAAACATCCCAAATTGAGACTTCAAATACCCTGTGAGTGGGTGTTGATTTAATGCAACCACACAGGTTGAGGGGGATGAAAAAATCCCGTAGGTGTGAAGTAACTGATCGTGTTGAAGGCAATAAATCCTGCCTTTAATGCAGCTACGTTGCAGGGCTTTGTCTGAAATACCTACTTGTCCAACTAGTATTCCTGAAGTGTTACAGACCTCATCCACGCTCTGTCCGAGACATGGTGATAGCTTTGCCGGTCTGTGGTCGGCAAAAACTATAGGAATAATGTCGGCATGGAGCCGCGAAAGTACCTCGTCCCTGGGGGAGACCAGAGCGGGTGAACGTGTCAGTCCAGGAGACGAGAGTTGGGCTTGAGTAGCTTTTATTTTACCTTCTCTGGCTCCTCTGGGTACAGAAATGAAAATAACAAAGATGTTGACCTGTAGGTGCCGTGAGTGGGAAAAGAACAATAGTGTACCGAGAAGGAAACATGGTAAAAGAATAATGCCACTTGATTTGGGAAAATTATGTTTTTGGGTCTTTGTCTTGGAACTTAAAAAACAGAAAAAGTTGTGGTACCCGTGCTGTGACTGGATGATACTGAAAAGAACGGCTGAGTAATATCTAGAGAGTGCACAGCCCTCTTGACGTTGTAAAAACCAGTGAAAAAGTATAAATGCCACAAAGGGAAAAAGGGCAAAGTGTGGGAACGGACAATCTCAAAGGGGGCACCACGGAGGAGCCAATGAGATTAGGAAATGACGGGCAACCTTAGGAGTGATCAGGGACACCTGGAAGTCAGAGCCCCGATGGGACAGCACCCACACCTGTCAGGGTGGCAGACGCAAAGACATCTGTCCGCACCTGCCGTGGAGCAGTGGGAACCGCACCCTGCCAGCGAGATTCGCTGCAGTTTCCCGGCGGCACCTGGGGGGTGTTCGCCCTTTGCCCCGCCGGGTCCCTTCTCCTCCCTTGGCCCTGCTGGGTCCCTTCGCTTCTCAGCCATGTGCCCGGAGAGGCTGACCCGAATGGGGCACACTTGCTCTCTCTGGTTTCTGGTGCTCTCAGCCAGTGGGGGGCACGGGCGGGAGGGCAGAGGACTGTGAGCGCTGGGCACTGTCTCCTGTCTCCCCGCTTGAGAGGCCGTGTGTTGACGGCAGCTGCATCCTTCACTGGACGACTCTGTGCCTGTCTGCGGTGGTCTCGTCCTGCTGGTCTCGCTGAGCTCTGGTCACTGCTTTGTCACTGTGACCCTTTGGGCTCCATGCGGCTCCTAGCTCTGACATGATCTGTCCCTCATTGCTCTTTTTGTATCTCACCCGCATCTTCACGGATAAGGCTTCTCGTAGAACTCGGCACGATTGCTCCATTTGGGTGTTCCAGCTTGTTTCCTGCCAGGTCCCTGCAGGAAAGTGGAAGGCATGTGGCCCTTTGAACCTGGAATTTCGTTCTGAGTTAAAACTTCTGCTCTGGCTCTCTAAAAGACATAGAGAAGGATTCTTAACAGCACTGAAGTGGTGGAACAGTGTAAACCACCTACCTACCCATCAGGAGACAATTAGTTACAAGATATGATCATATAGTAGAAAATCATGTCTCTATATGTGGTTTTCCAAGCACACAGGGTAAACAAAGACAAGGGAGTATGACTGAGTCATTCACGTACTGGTTCATTCAGCCAAATATTTTATTGAGCAATACCCTATAGGCGGGGCATCATGCTGGGGTTGGGGCAGAGAGTTACACAAAAATGCACTATGAGTTTGACTACAAAGAAGCCGAGAACCCAGCTAGAGGAACAACACAATAGCATAAAAGTGTTCAATAAAATTTGTAGTTAGGAATAGTTGGCTGCTGTTACATATGAGAGAAAACCCAAATTCAACTGGTTCAAGCAAAAAGCGAGCTCCTTGCTTCAGGGGCAGCTGGATCTGGCTGTTCAAGTGCCGTCATCAGAAATATCTGCGTTTCTGTCTCCCCCCTTCCCACCTCCCTCTCGGCTCTGGTTTCCTCTGAGTCACTCATTTCCTCCTATTGCAGATGAACTTGCATGACATCACGTAGCCCAGAAAGATGCTGCTTCCAGCCTTAATTTTTACTCCGCCGCTAGCCCACACCAGGTCTATCCCAGTAGCTTTGACTGGGTCCAAGTGAGGGCTCTTCCAGGCATTGATGGGCTTATCTGCCCATCTCTGAGCCAGTCACCGTGGCAACGAGGATGGGCTGCTCTGGTCACCCCATGTCACATGGCCACTGCTGTAGCTATCAGGAGAGGCATCGTGATTGACAGCCCACTGGGGCTGCATGGATAAGTGAGGGGTGGCCCCCAAAAGGGTCTTGGTAGAGAAAACCAAGCACGTCTCCCCTACAGGGGCAGAGAACAGTTCCTGACACGTGTAATATTTAGTGTAAGAGTTGAGAGAGGGACAGCCCAGTTGGCTAATGTGGTTACTGGGTATTTCTAAGTTGGACTTGGCCTGGGATGTAAGTGTGGGATGTCATAGTGTGATTTCAATTCGACTTTTCTTTTTACATTTAGTTGGGTACAATTTCCCCTGAATTTATCCACGCTGCAGTTTCTTGCCTTACGTATTAAATATTCCAGGATTCTCTACTGACCCCTGTATTTATACCTGGAGCTGTTTATAAAGCAATGGCAGATTTCTTCCTGTCCCCGCCCAGGACGCACAGCTCAGTGACAGCTGGAGCTTTCCTGGTCTCTCCAGAGTACACCTGTCCCAATGGCCTCATAGACTCCTGCTGGCATCTGTTTGTTTTTCCCCCGTTCAGGAATGCAGATGTTGGGTTTCCTCACTGTTCACTTCTGTCCTGAACATTTCCAGCTCCCCTGGGGTCGGTGTGTGTATCTAAAAAGAGAGTGTTCTCCCGGGTACCTCACGAATCTCTGCTTGAGAAGAGGAGAAATTGCCTTGCTTAGGTGGAGAACGCTGGAGGGGTGTAACTGGAGGGGCAGCCCAGCCGCCTTTACTTTTCCAAAAATCAAGTGGTGTCAGGTGGAGAATGGACTGTAGGATGGACTGAGTGAGGGAGGGCGAGGGAAGGGAGGCAGGAAGACATTACGAGTGTCCACAAAGTGAGGTGGCTTCACATATACACGGGGGCTCTGGTCCCAGACCACCCGGCTCAAAGCCTGCCTCTGCTAAGCAGCTGTGTGTCTTTGAGCAAGTTAGTTAGCCTCTCTGTGCCTCAGACTCTCTATTAGAGATGATAATATCTACTTCAGTTGAAAGATATAATGTGTTCATTAAACACATTAACATAGTATTTGAAGGATTTTTTGTGTTAATTTTTTTAAAGCACTTAGAACAGTGCCTGACACACTCTCTAGCTGCCCTAAGCATAGCTTGCTTTATCAGGGTACCGGAGCAGAGGAGAATGTTAGCACCAAACACTCATGGAGAGCGTAAGTGGTGCCAGACACGCGGCTTTGGCCGGCGGGGCTGAGCAGTGAGCAAGGGGATGAGGTCCCTGCCTCCGGAGATGCACGTGCTAGAGGGGGACAGAGAAAATGCATGAATGAATATATGGCATGTCGGGGGACTGAGTGCTCCAGAGAACCCCAGCGGTGTAAGAGGGCGGGGCGAACGCAGTGTCAGGTGTGCGCCGTCTGACAGGAAAGCCTGCTCGATGAGCAGAGCGGGGAGGAGGGAGCCAAGGCTGGTTGGGATAGCACCTGCCAGGCAGAGCGAACGGCCGTGGCGGAGACCTGGAGGCAGAGTGTGCCTGGCACCTTCTAGAAAGCAGGGGGTCCAATGTGGCTGCAGTGAGGTGAGCGCCAGAGATCACTGAAGCCATGGGAGGTGCATCGGCCTTTACCTGGGAGCAGAACGGGATGCCTCGGTCAGCTTGGGTCTGGGCAGTGACGAGCCTGACGTGTTTCTAAGGCACATTATCTAGCTTCCGTGTAGAGAACAGGCAGGAAGGGGCGAGAGCAGGGAAGAGGTGGCTGCCGTGATTCTGGACTGGATGTGCCGTGCTTGGGCTGGGCGGTGGCCGGGGCAGGTGTCCACCTGACGCAGGCGGCTGAGAGCTGGTGGTGAGTTTCCAAGGTTGAGTGGCCAGTGTTGGGCCAACGGGTTGGTTGTGGTCTTGACAGGATGTGCAGAATCCAAGAGGACCCCAAAGATGTGCCTGTGACAACTGGCAAGTCACTCTTGTAGGACGAGCAGGTTTGGGGACAAAAGCCAGAATTGATTTGTGTGGTTCAGACATGCTGCAGACCAGGGCTGGGTAGATCTGGGCTATTTTTAGGGTCCTGTCTTCTAAGATGACTAATTCTGGATGACTTTTCTAGAGTGGAGTTCTGGTTTTCATGCCCTAAGTGTGCCTATTCTGTTAGAATAATACACTCAACTGTAGAATAAAACGTCCTTTTTAAAAAATGTCTTACGGTGTTTAAGAATATGGTTAGTGACGTTCCGTTTGATTCAAGGAAAGTCATTTAACGAGTTTCATTAACACCACTGATCGAGACCTTTACACCAAATGTCAGAGGACCCTCATACGTAAAACACGAAAAACAGGAATTTGTAATGGGGACGTTAAGAGAGTTTAGTTCGGCAAATGGGATTACAGTGATACCTTTCCCTCTGAAAGTTAATTGAGTTTAAATGAAGGCAATTTGGCTGAAGTTAAAAAATCGCATGTGTGATGGGGAGCTGGGCGGATAACCGGAGACAAATGAACGCCTTAGGAATAGGAACGCTTTGGAAAATTGTCCAGACGTAGGGAAATTGGCTGAGTGTTCCCGTATTTAATTAGGTGATAAGTCCTTCGGTGGCAGGGACGTTTCTGCATGTGCATTTAGTAGCTGCGGATCCGAGCTGGGTGAGGTTTGGGTGTCACAGGGCGGGGAAGGTGTCCCTCACGCTGATGGTGTACCCTGTTCAAAAGAGCTTCAACAGGAACGTAGGTATGTTCTGTTCCAGTGTGTGTACTGATGTGTGTATATGGATGTGTATATTAAATGTTTTAAATCTATGGCGACTTTAATTATCGTGAGGCTGTAATATAAGGGGTTTGATTCTCACTATTTGGTGAGCAGAATCGAGCAACTGCAAGAGACTTTGTATGATTTGCAAAGCCAAGAAATATTTATTGTTTGGACCTTCACAGAAAAAGTTAGCCAAACCGTGGCTTGGAACGCCGGCTCCCACAAAATGAATGTAAACCGAATATCCGTTAAGTGAACAAACGTACCAGATACATTGTGCCGGGGAATAGAGTTCAGATTGCTGTCCGTGTCGTCATGATGTCTAAAGTGTCACTGCTCTGGCCTCGTTATTTTGTCTTTAGTAATTAAAAAAAACACTTAGATATGTTTATTTAAAAAAACACCCCGCCCCCCAAAAAGCCCTCACAATCATGGGTCCAGAGATTAAGTGAGCATGCCGTCTTTTGAAAACATACTGGAAAAAGACCTTTGCATCTGTTTTATATTCGTGGCACCTCACGTTGCTTTATGTGATTTAAGGTTTACCACCCCTGGCAACTACGTGTGGCAGGTTCCCCGAGTTGTCTCTGGTTCTCGTGACAGCATTGCATGCTAGTTACAGCTTCCCCCTTTTACAGTTGGGAAGAGAGAGCACAGAGAGGCTCAGTGATACGCCCAAGGCCGCACAGCCGGGAGGTATCAGAAAGTATCGGACTTCAGGTATGAAACACGGCCAGTGGGCTTCCAAGGCCACATCCCCATCTGCTATGGTCCAAAGATTTGTGTCTCCTTCAACCCAGGTTGATGTGTTGAAGTCCTCACCCCCCAGGTGGTGGTCTCGGGAGGCGGGGCCTTCGGAGGTGATTGGCATGTGTGGGTGGAGCCCATGGATGGGACCGGTGCCCTCATGGAAGAGGCCTGAGGGAGCTTGCTGGTTCTTTCTGCCATGTGCGGACACAGTGAGGATTTTCCATTTAATTAGCTAGAAATCAGGCCCTCAGCAGACACCCAGTCTCTCGGCACCTTGATCGTAAACTTGCAGCCTCTAGAATGATGGGGAATGAATGAATGTTCATCTGCCACCCAGTCGACGGTGTTGTGTTAAAGCAAGCTGGACGGACCAAAGCACCCTCTCATGGATGCAGGAAACAAGCCAGTGGTCTGAAGGGCCGGCGCCCTGGCCTCGTTTCCCTCTTGGCTCCCGCTGCAAGCTCAGCCCAGCCCTTCCGGAGTTCGGGGCTCACTGGTCTCCCATGTCACGGTGGCATTTATGGTCCTTGGTGAGGAGCTCTGTGGCTCAGATCAGCTGTCTTACTGAAGGTCCTTCTAGCCTGTGTCCTGGTTCTGACCCTGAGCTCCCCTCCGTCTCTGCGACCAAGCATGGCCTTGCCCTCATGTTTCCTTGTGGGATCCTCATCTCGAGACAAGGCTGAGAGTTAATTTCCGTGATGAATCCCAGCGGCCTGCCCTCCCTCCCTCAGGACTGGACTGTTCTGTTAGCATCTCAGCTGCTGCTCAGCAGCACAGAACCGCCCTAGACTGGGGAGCAGACGGGAATCTCAGAAAAGGAGTCAGGTGTGCACAGAATTGCTGAGAGGTTGTCTCTGTGGTTGTGGTCCTGGCCGTGAGAAGCTGCCTCTGCGGTCCAGAGCCCAGGGCTGCAGAAAACCCCTCCGTCTACAGCTCCCAGTGGGTGGGTCAGGGTCGGGGAATAAAAACTCTGCCACTGACCTGTGACTTGCAGGGTCCTTGGGTCTGTCACCACTGCAGGAGGGAGCAAGGGTGGCCACCATCTGCCTCACTTCTTCCAAATCCTCCAAGTGCATCCCATGGCAAAGTAACAACCACACACAGAATCCCGGAGGTAAAGGGGTCTGGGACCCGTAGCTGCCTGGCTTCCAGCCTTGGGGCTCTGGGGGAGATGAAAGAGAACACAAATAAATGAATGAAAGAGAATACAAATAAATGAATGGCACATGCAAAAAACACACAACAGTAACACAATCTGGTATATTCAGCCTGTACACATGTGCTTTGGCTCAGGCAGTATTTAAATTTACTAACTTCAATAATAACAAAAAAAGCACAACATGCATAATTCTATGACTATCCCTTGTATCGACAAACACGACCACACTTCCGCCCTCTCGGTGAGAGAGAAGCCCAGAGACCCTCAGTCACCACTGTGGGTATCTCTGGGTGACGCCCACCCTCCTGCTCCCTTCCCTGTCTGTCTGCGTGGGATTTCATGTCGGCAAAAACTAAGCAATGAGACTGAGGCACCGACACAAAGAAAAATCCGGAGGCCACTACAGCGATCACCGGAGCTTCAGCTTAATTCACTGTGTTAGTCTCGGAGCACGCACAGGGTCTCCGGCATTTTGGTGTCTGTCTCAGTTACAGTGAGATGACAATTTTGGCTTTTTTTTTTTTTCTTTTATATCCACCCACCACACCAAGGAGGTTTAAGAAAGTGTCCCAGTCTCAGCCTCTCTTCTTGTCCGATGTGTTGCTTTCTTCCTCTGGTCTCGCTGGGGCTGATGCCCCTTGGTGGCCTGTTTACCTGCACCCAGCACGGCTCGCTGTGACCCTGCTGGGGCCGGGCAGGTGTTGGGCACCTGAGAAGGGGCCGGTAGAGATTCCAGGGCAGCTGCTCAGTTCCAGCCAGTTGTGGCACTGGGTGGGCGGCAGGTCTGTGTTCTCAGAGCCTTACTGTGAGTTCTTAAAGAAGCTCCCACGTACAGATTTGTAAGTACATATTTTCCTAATTTAAATGCATTGCAAATTAAATGGTGGCCCCAGTTAAACACGTCTGGGGTGAGGAACTGCAAGCCATGTTCCCGCAACCTCTTCCCTGGACCCCGACTCTTGAGTCGGACAGACACCTGCAGATGTGAGCTTCATGGAAGATACAGCCCGGGCGGGGCGGTTGCCCTGGATGCCAGACCCCACCCAGGGGTGAAGCGGCTCAGTGACGCATCTGCAAAGTCCCCGTTCCCCTGTCCTGGGTGTCTGTGCACAACCTCACGGAAGCCCCCGTAGTGCTACGTGATAAGCCTTTATTTGGGTGACAGCGGGGAATAAAAAAGGAAACAAAATGTGTTTTCATTGGCTCTACGAGATTTATTCAAGTGTGCTTTTGATTTCGAAAGATAGGAATTACAAGACACAGGGGCCAGGGTAGATGTATTGATTAGGTCAGAGGTTTGAAATTGAAGATTCCCAGACCAAAGGTGGGGTGTTCGATTTGGCCTATATGTTCAAAATTAACTAGACATGGCCAACTTTTGAGAGTCGGGATAAATCACATAAAATCAGTGTTTCCAGTATCATCCCAGGAGATCTGGGATTCCTGAGTTCATGCGGCCACGGCTTGTTCAGACCGAGAGCTATGGCGTGTGCACGTGTGTGCACGCATGTGTGCACGTGTACATTCTAGTTTTCCACGGTCCACACCCAGCCTGGTTGCACTCACTCCTCCCCCCTCCTTGGACCCAGGAGGCACTTGCGTTTGCAACTCCTGGGTTCGGTTTTGCTTCTTTCTAGCAGAATTTTATAGTGGTTCACAATGGCAGAGGTATCTTAGAGACACGTGTTGGTATTTAAAGTCCAGAAATAGAACCGTTTGAACTAAGAGGCCATGACATCTGATGCTATTGGTTATCAATCACCCCACTGTCTCCTTCCTTTGCCGCCCAACCCCGGCGAATCCAGGCCCCTCACGACGGCTGCTGTCCGCACCTCTGCGGCCTCCGTGCAGCTGGGGCTGACTCACTCTGGCCTTGGAATCACTGAGCTATCGGGACTTTCTCAGAAATAGCAGACGTGTGGACGTTCGGCAACGTGAGGAGAATAGATGCTTTGGTTAAGCCGCTGTAGTTGGATTTCTGTTGTTTGCAGCTGAGTCCACTCCTCGCGGGTGAGGTGTTCAAGAGCATTGGCTCTGGAGCTGGATGACAGTTCTGCTTCCTAGATGCTGCCAAGACAACCATGGCACGCCTCCGCTCCATCCCTAGGGTCGCCTGGGTTTCCAGCCTCCTTCGCAGTTTAAGTCGGGGTCACGTGAAAAATCCTGCCACAGATTTTTGCACTCCTGGGGTGCAGCTGGGATCACGAGTCGGGGGATTAATGAATATTGCGGTTCTCCCCGGTGTAGCTGGATGCATGCTTCTCCCCCAGGAGCGGTTTGGACCGGCGCCTTCATCCGTCCGTTGTCAGAATGTTGGTGCAGTGTCGGACTAATGCACTCTGCGGCACTTAACCTAATTGCCCCGTAAATCCCTCCGATTATGTGCTGTTTACTTCCCAACAGGTCCCGGGAACAAGTTTGTAATCCACTTATGGAAGAGAACAGAGCGGCCTTCTAATAGTTTTCTGTTTCTGTTAACATCATCAATTACTTTATAATTTAAGGAAAAGAGCCCACATGTTCATAAACTTGAGAATTTAAGTGATGTTGGACATGCTCCTATGGAAGCAATCAGGGCTGTGTGTCCTCCCTCCCCGCGGCTGGGCGCTCGTGTCTCAGAGCACCTGTATCGGGAAACCCAACCCTGCAGGAGATAGCCCGGCTTCTAGAAAAAGACTCAGGTCTTTTGAGTTTGTTTTAATGCTTTATGGAACTGAGTAACAGAGAAGAAAGTGGAAGTGAAGCTGCTATGTTGGAATAAGAAATAGACCTGTTAGTATAGTAGGGAATATAGTTGTTGAAGCTACTTAGAGAAATTGAGGCACAAGGTCTGAGACAGAAAACAGTATAGTGCAGGTGGCAATTCGATGATGTATTGCATCATCTTTATTTAGAAATTCCATCTCTTTATTCAGTCCTGAGGGAAAGGAGCATGCCATTGTCCCCACCGTGCCATTGTCCTCACGAGCTGTGGCCGGAACTCCTTTCCAGGATGAGGGTTGAGGGATAAACTCCCCAATGGGCAGTGTTGTGTCCTGAGATCCTGGACTATGTCTTAATCGTATACATATGACGTATACACACACATACACACCATCCGGTCCAAGCTGTGACAGGTGTGTGGTCCTCGTGACCTCTGGCTTTCTAGGACGGCACACAGAGATCTAGTAGGTGGGACATCGGATTAGGGGACAGAGGCCAGAGCGTGATGAGGAAGGACGGCCCCTCCTCTGGTGTGATCCGGGGCCAGAGTGTGAATAGCTTGACACGCAGCAGAACCTGGGCTCACTTCCACCCTGCCAGCCCGGCGCCTGTGCTGGGTGAAGCTCCAACCACCTCTTTCCCTGGTGGACCCAGGCCAAGTTCTAAACCTTGTCAACCACCAAGACTGATGGCCTTAGGCGGTGCGTTGTTGTCACTTCTCCTGTCACCTTGTAAGAGGTCATCGTTGCTTTTGGGAGGCCAACCGTGCCGATGGGATGGGCCTTTGATGAGACTTTCAGGGATAGAATCTGTCCAGTTTTTCTTCTGCCTCTTACCATGATGTCCTGCCCTAAGGTTAGAATTTTCTTTCTAGTGACAGATTGATGAATCTCGAACACAGCAGTTCCCAAAGGGTGGTTCCCAAGTCACAGGTGTTAGCACCACCTGGGAGCTTATTAAAAATGAACAATTTGGGGGCCTAATCCAGACCCACTAAGTCAGAAACTTTGAGGTGAGGCCTAGAAATCTGTGTTCTAACAAGGCTGCCAGGTGATTCGGGTGCACCTGAACTGGGAGGGCCGCTGCTCTAACAGGTCCCCGTGCAGCCAAGTTAGGCGGAGATTCTGGAGATTGTGGAATGGAACATAAGCATGGAATAAACGGGAGGGAAAAAGGCTTCAGCTGACGGCTCAATTGACTTTGATGTTTTGGGTTTATCCATTAATAGAGGCCACCTGCTTTTCTAAATAACACATAGGTGTTTGTTTTCTTACCTGTAAACTCAGCATGCTTTTTTCAGAAGAAAAGTCAGTATGAAGGAGAATCTTGACAAGCTTCAAAAAGAAAATCGATCCCATTCCATCCAAGGAACAAACCCATCTCATTAACGGTGTCGGGGACTTGCCAAATGTGAGCTTTGGTTATCTGAGACCTATCTTGCCTCGGAGCTTTCTGTGCCTTTTTGGTGACAATTGAGTCTTCATCCTTCTTCTTACATGTTTGTGCTCCAAGTTTGCAGACAGAAAAACGCCTGCAAGTCTGGGCACAATGAAAGCGGGCTTCTACGGAGAGATGCTCGGCCTCCCGACCTGGGCATCCGAGCCCGCTCCCTGCAGAAAAGTTGGCATTTGCATAGCCTTTGCAAACTCTTCCGGTCTGCTAATTGAAAAGACAGTGCCTTTCAAGTGAATAAACATCGGGGTTCTCATGTCTGGCGCTTCAGGGTGAAGAGGGCTGAATTAAAACTCCTTAAAACACACTTCACTGTTCCTTCACAGTGATTTTAGCTTAAAAGCCGGGGATTTGTGGGTGATTATGCTGCTCTTGTTGCAGTGTGTTATCTGCTTCTCCCCCACAGCGATCAATATTTCACAGACTGTAGCAGAGACAGCCGCTCATCCGTCGGGTCCTGCACACCCAGCCGGCGCGTTCACTGGGGTGGGAGCTTGGTGTCGTCATTTGCACAGTACGCCTGAGTGGTAGCGATTCGGGGCTCGGGAGGTAGGAGTGGATCGGTGGAATTAAAAGCTGGATTTGGGCCATGAGAAAAACCCAGCAAGGAACCTCTAAATTTTGGAGGGTGATGGGAGAAAGCCTGTGTGAAGTCCACAGGTGCTCACACACACAGAAAAAGGCATTTAGAAATAGGCATTTCATTTATTCTTGGACTTGATCTCCATCCGTTTGGTAGCCAGCCATTCTGTTTGTTGAACGAACTCGTAGTGTGTGCACTGTAGGGTTAACTATGCCGAAAAATGCTTTGGCCCCTTGCCTGGGCTTCTGGGTGATAACCTCTAAGCTTTTGGAATATCCTGCCTGTTAAGAGTGCCTTTGCTTACCTAGGGACCCTGGACTAAGACAGACTCTACGCTAAAAAATGAGTCTATAGCGGAGCCCTTGATCTACACAGCGTCAACTCGTCTCTGGAGGAGCTAGAGATGAAGGTCAACCTTGACGATGGAGCTACCCCCAATAAAAACTCTAGACACTGAGCTCCAGGTGAGCTTTCCAAGCTGGCACTGCTCTAAGCATGCATTGATCACAGGTCTTTGCTGAAAGGAATACACACCCTGTGCACCTCCGCACGGGGAGACACACCTGGGAGTCCTGTATCCTGTCTCCCAGGCACCTGCCTCACGTTCCTTTTCTTTCTCGTTGCTGATTTTAATCTGTATCCTTCCTCTGTGATAAACTGGGATGGTGAGTATAAGGGCATTGCTGAAATTTGTGAGTTCTTCTAACTGGTTACTGAACAGGGTGATCCATCCTGGGGCCCTGCCCACTTGCAGAGCGACCACTCAAAAACCCAGGAACGAAGCCAGCACTGGAGACAGAGAGGAGGACAAAGTTCCTTTCTTCTTTGCTGAGATAGACAAGGAAACTAACAACCACAGAAGAGCATAATATTCTTGCAGAAAACACGAGGGAATGAACAGTTGCACCTGTCACCTCTCCCTTGCCCCTTCTCTGGACAAATGCATTCTTTGGGACAAGGTCGCATTCTGAGAGTTGCTCTGTGAAAGAGGCATTTTTTGTGGAGGGTGTTTGAATCAGATGATAGACTCCGATGCAAAAGAAATGCAGTTTTTCCTACATTTCACTCCAGAATTTTTATGGTTTCATGACTAGGCAAAGAATGTATGACTAAGACCCCAAGGGCAAAGACAGCAACAGCAAAAATAAATAAATGGGATTTAATTAAATTAAAAAGCTTGTACACAGCAAAGGAAATCAACAGAGTAAATAGACAACCTACAGAATGGGAGAAAATATTCACAAACTATATATCCAATAAAGTTGGATAAAGGCCAACATAATCTACAAAGAACTCAATTCAGGAAGAACAAAGAACCAACCCCACTAAGAAGTTGGCAAAAGACATGAACCAGAAGTTTTCCAAAAGAAGATAAACAAATGCTCAACAAACATGAAAAAATGCTCATCGCTGATCGGGGAAATGCAAATTAAAACCACAATAAGTTACCACCTTACCCGTGTCAGAATGGCCGTTATTAAAAAGTCCCAAAACAATAGATGCTGGTGTGGATGCAGAGAGAAAAGAGTATGTATACACTCCTGGTGGGACTGCAAATTAGTACAACCCCTATGGAAAACAGTATGGAGATTTCTCGAAGAGCTAAAAGTAGACCTACCATTTGACTCAGCAGTCTCACTACTGGGTATCTACTCAGAGGAAAAAGAAGTCATTTTATAAAAAAGACATCTACACTAGAATGTTTATTGCAGCACTGTTCACAATTGCAAAGATGTGGAATCAACCTACGTGCCCATCAATTCATGAGTGAATTAAGAAAATGTGATGTACACACGCACACCCACCTTTGGTGTATTACTCAGAAGGAGTGAAATAATGTCTTCTGCAGCAACTTGGATGGAACTGGAGACCATCATCCTAAGTGAAATATCTCAGGAATGGGAAAATAGATGTCGCATGTACTCACCCATAATTGGGAGCTAAATGATGGGCACACGTGGGCACAAAGAGATGTAAAGGTCATTGCAAACCAAGAAAGGGGGGAGGTGGGAGGAGATGAGGGGTAAAAACTTACCTGTCGGGCACAATAGACGCTATTCTGGGGAGGGCAGACTTGAGCCTTACACAAGATACCCATGTGACACAAACATTCATACCCCTTTAATACTTTGAAATTTTAAAAAAGTGAAAAAGCAATTTTTATTTCCCCCATTTAATGTAATTTCTCTTGTCTCCTACTTTCTACCCAAGTGAGCAGAAAATGTGTCTGCCAGTCACAGGTAATTTGTCATCTTTTGTTAGTCAATTCTGAGTTCTTCTCATCCTTTCTCAAAAGTTGCTGCTAAGTTTCAGGTGTATTTGTTGTGCCTGTGCTGGGGCTGGAGTGGGGAGGGATGACTTTGCCGTGGTCATCGGTCCAGATTGTCTGGCCTGGTTCTGAGCTCGCATCACAGCTGTGTGGTTGCCTGGTTGCTTGCCGGGTCTCTGTCTGAGCTTGTCCACACCACCTCTGGGAGGCAGAGATCTAGCTGCTTCCCTGTGTGGCTCTGGGGCTCTCCAAACTCTGAGCCTACCTTAGGTGCTCTATACCTGGATGTGACAGACCATATCCACCCTCCTGAGTATTTCTTGCCAAGTCCCCCAAGCCCTACCCAAGGAATACCATGTAGTCTGTGGGTTGACTCTGCCAACACTCACCCCAACTCATTTCTAGCTGTCTGAACTGCAAAGGATGGAAATCAAAATGACATTTCCCGAAGGCCATCATAGATAGGGTTCTACCTATAACCTCAGTACCT
The DNA here is from genome assembly GCA_963574885.1 of Lepilemur ruficaudatus. Taxonomy (NCBI): domain Eukaryota; kingdom Metazoa; phylum Chordata; class Mammalia; order Primates; family Lepilemuridae; genus Lepilemur; species Lepilemur ruficaudatus. Next base: position 22,868 of record CAUYRT010025816.1, on the reverse strand, counting down.
GTGGTCTGCCACAAAGACCTACGGGAAGCAGTGAGAACCACCCAGTCTCAGGCCACACTGTGCAGAGAAATTGGCTTTCACAGCAGGCACAGTGGCTGAGGGGTCTGGTCCTTCCTGCCACCTTGAAAGGTGTGTCCACTTTCCCATCTCCAGCTGCACAGTGGAAACAGCAGTGGGTTTGCCGTGAGACTGGTTCTGTGCTGTAGTTGGGCCACTTTTCCGGCTGTTTTCTTGGCTGCACTGTTTCTAGCTTTGCCCATTTGGCCTGTGCACGTACAGTGTGCCTGTTGGTGCCTGCAGCTGAGAACTCCGGACCACAAAAAAGTGATACGTTAGAAACCCCCGTTGCCAGTTTATTAAGTTTCATTGAGAAATAGGACCGTGAAAGCTTCCAAATGAGTGTGTGTCAATGGGCATGTTTTCTCTCTACCTGGAGATGTATATGGAGCCAGGTGTGGTGGTGCACACCTGTAATCTCAGCTACTTGGGAGGCTGAGGCAGGAGGATCTCTTGAGTCCAAGAGTTCAAGACCAGCCTGGGCAACGTAGACTCTGTCTCAAAAAAAATAATAAAAAAATATATATGGATATATGAAACCCATTATTTCCCATTATAACTTAAAGGCTGCTTAGAAAGCATGAAGTCATTCTCAGGGGAGCTATGTGATTTTCTAGTGCTTGGGTCCTACATTATTAGTCAAGGACTAGTTTTGAAGGTCATAATATCCGACGGTGCCGCTTTTCCCTGGATGTGAGAGAGATGATAGAAGCCCCCTGTGATGTTGGAGGTTTAAAGTCGGTAGCTTTGGTGTTCTCCTCCAGAGAGCGTCAGTTGACTCTTACTTTTGTATTTTGCACATACGCTTTTAGACGTGAATTGGTAAGAAGTGAATGCACAGTACCATGGCAAAGACTAACGTCCCCACAAGTGCACGTCATTTTGACAACCACACCCACCACGTCGAAAAGCATTCAGTGGCTCGCTGATGTGTGTCACGTGCCGCACAGCAGAGCACACATTGCAGAATGTGTTGGGGGGAAATAAATCTTAAATTGGAACCATAATTAGAACATCCAAGAGTGAGCCCCATCCAGGCTGTCTCAGATCTGTATCGTAGCACATCTTTAAGGGTAAATGATGCATTTTTAGCAGTATCGACACCATGAAAAATACCAAAATTAACATGCTCATAGGTCACTAACGTGGTAAAAAGGCTCCGAATTAATACTTCACCCCCTCTCTTCTGCCACCCCTTCTCTCCCAAGGCCGAGGCTGTTTTAATTAAAACTGTTAGGAAAGGTATGCGTGTGGGTTGTTTGATATTAAGTCTGCTACAGCGTCTTAATTTTGTGCCTTGGCTGTGTATCTGCAACGTGGAATTCATTTGGAGCCAGTCAAGCTTAGGTAACGATAATGCTAATTAAATCTCATGCCTCAGTGTCTAAGCATGATAACGCCTCAGGCACGAGGGAGGGAGTTTTCTTGCATCTTTGCCATTTTCCGATTGGTTAGGTGCGTTGTAGCGATTCGAATGCATCTTTTCCTCCCTGATTCAACTGAAAACAATTACCAGAGGCCACACAGTTGGGTCGGGTCTGGACGCGATGACACGTGTGGTGGTTCTGAAATGGCAGCAGCGGCCACAGGATACAGCAGCCACGCTCCTTGGTGTTCACCCGAAGGAACTGGAAACTTAGGTCCACGCGCAAATGTTCACAGGGATGTTGACAGCAGCGCTATTCGTGATTGCCGAAACTTGGAAGCAGGTGAGATGTCCTTCAGTAGGTGAATAGATAAACTATCTATGGTGCATCCAGCCGACGGAATATTATTGTTCAGTGCAAAAAGAAGCTATCAAGCCAAGCTATGTAAAGACATGAAAGAAACCTAAATACGTTGTATGAAGTGAACGAAGCCCGTCTGGAAAAGGGGTCTATGCTGTGTGACCTCAACTGTGTGGCATCTGGGAAAGGCAGCAGCGTGGAGACAGTGGACGCATCAGTGGTTTCCAGGAGAAGAGGGGGAATCGGCAGAACGTGGGGTTTTTAGGGCAGTGAAGCTACTCTGTGTTCCATATGATGCTGTAATGGTGGAGATGTGCCATTGTGGATTGGTTCAAACCCATGGAACGTGCAACACCAAGCATGAACCCTAACGTGAACTATGCACCTTGGGTGACGATGATATGTCAGTCGTAGGGTGTAGATTCACCGGTTGTAAAGAATGCACCACTCTGGTGGGGCGTGTGGTGGGGGGGAGGCTGTGGGAAATCTCTGCACTTTGTGTTCAGTTTTCCATGGACCTTAAACTGCTCTAAAAAATCTAGTGGGGGGAAAAAAAAAAGGTCATATGCCCCTGTGACTGAAATTAATAGCATACCCAAAGAATTTCAGTGACTGGGCGAACACATGGATGTCATGGGACTGAGAGGGGGCTGGTACAAACTGCCATCTCACCTTTATTCCTCTTTTCCTCCCTTTGTTCTTTTTATCTCCTCTTCCATTGTTTTTCTCTCTTATCATTTTACCATCGTCTTTCCCTCGCAATATAAATGAGCCAGTAAGATCCCAAGCAACACTTCTGTGCTTTAGGAGGCAAAATTTAACAGGATTATTCATAGCTATGTTGATATTTTTATCTCCCATGAGGAATATTAGTTTTTTGGTGCACTATTTTTTGAAGGATAGAGTATTGAGATAGGAGTAGGTATTTACACATTCTGAACCTACCGTGTGGTTGTAATGATTGCATGTAGCCGGTTCAGCTTCTACTTTTGACCTGAAGGTCTTCAATGCTACAGGCTGAAACTTGCAGCTCTTCTGTGAATGGAGAACCAATCTCTGCCAGATGCTGTCACACGTACCAGGGTAAGAGTGAACAGACTCCAATCATGGAGATAAAAGAAATAGAGTAGTTATAATACCGTTGTACACAAGTGGCAATGAAGGCAGAGAGGCGTACCTTTGCTGTGCTAGGCTTCATTGTGCTTCACAGGTGTTGTGATACTCACAAGTTGAAGGTCTGGGGCAACTCTGCTTCGAGTAAACCTATCGGTGCCGTTTTTCCAAGAGCACGTGCTCATTTCGTGTCTCTGTGTCACATGTTGGTGGTAGTTGCAATATTTCAAACCTTTTCATTATATCTGTTACAGTGATCTGGGATCCGTGACCTTTGATGTTACTATGGTAATTGTTTTGGGGTACTGTGAACCGCACCATCTAAGATGGTGAAATTGATCAATAGATGTGTGTGTGTTATGACTGCAGCGTTGACTGGCTGTTTCCCCACCTCTCACCCTCCGTCCTGGAGCCTCCCTGCTCCTTGTGACATAATGATATTGAAATTAGGATAAGTAATGAGCCTACAGTGGCTGCTGCTTGTTCATAAAAGGAAGAGTCCTGCATCTCACACTTTAAATCAAAAGCTAGAAATAATTAAGCGTAGTGAATAAGGAATGTGAAAAGCCAAGACAGGCAGGAAGTGAGGCCTCTTAAGCCAGTGAGCTAGGTTGTGCATGCAAAAGGAAAGTTCTTGAAAGAAATTGAAACTGCTATTCCAAGGAACACACAAACGATAAGAAAGCAAGACAGCCTTATTGCTGATAGGGAGACAGTTTCAGTGGTCTGGACAGAAGAGCAAACCAACCACAACATTCCCTTAAGCCAAAGCCTAATCCGGAGCAAGGCCCTAACTCTTTTCAGTTCTACGGAGGCTGAGAGGTGAGGAAGCTGCAGAAGAGAACTTGGAAACTAGCAGAGGTTGGTTCATGAGGTTTAGGGAAAGAAGCCATCTCCATAATATAAAAGTACAAAGTGAAGCAGCAGGTGCTGATGTCATAGAAGCTGCAGCAAGTTGTTCAGAAGTGTGACTAAGATGGTTAGTGAAGGTGGCTACACTCAACAATGTATCTTCCATGTGGATGAACCAGCCGCCTTTTTGGAAGAAGATGCCATTTAGGCCTTTTATAGCTAGAGAAGAAAGGTCAGTACCTGGCTTCAAAGGACAGGCTGACTCTCTTGTTAGGGGCTAATGCAGTTGGTGACTTTAAGTTGAAGCCAATGCTCATTTACCATTCCAGGAATCCTAGGAACCTAGAGTTAGGCTACATCTACTCTGCCTGATCTCTATAAATGAAACAGCAAAGCCTGGACGACACCACATCTGTTCACAGCATGGTTTACTGAATATTTTAAGTCCACTGTTGAGACCTACTGCTCAGAGAAAAGATTCCTTTCAAAATATTATTGCTCGTTGACAATGCACCTGGTCACCCAAGAGATCTGATGGAGATGAACGGGGGGATTAATGTTGTTTTTATGCCCAGGAACACAGCATTTGCAGCCCATAGATCGAGGAGTCATTTTGACTTTTCAGGTATCTTCAAGAAACAAATTTTGTAAGGCTACAGCTGCCCTAGGCAGTGATTCCTCTGATGGATCTGACAAAGTGAATTGAAAACCTCCTGGAAAGGGTTCACCATTCTCGAAGCCATTAAGATCATCCATGATTTGTGGGAGGAGGTCAAAATATCAACATTAACAGAGTCTGGAAGAAGTTGATTCCAACCGTCCTGGATGACTTTGAGGGCTCAAGACTTCAGTGGAGCAGGAAGTCGCTGCAGAATCCATGGAAACAGCAACAAAACTAGAGTTAGACGTGGAGCCTGAGGATGCAGCTGAGTTGCTGCAATCTCATGATAAAATGTAAACAAGTGAGGAGTTGCTTTTTGTGGATGAGCAAATAAAGTGGGTTGTTGAGATGGAATCTACTTCTGGTGAAGTGAACATCGTTGAAATGACAACAAAGGATTTAGAATGTGACATAAACTTACTGGTAAAGCAATGGTAGAATTTCAGAGGACCAACTCCAGTCAAAAAGCTATGATCATTATCAGTTTGTAGCCATAAAATAATTTTAATTAGGGCATGTACTTAGTTTTTTTTTTCTTTAAGGGATAATGGTATTGCACACTTAGATTCTATGGTATGATGTAAACATAGCTTTTATATCTCCTTGGAAACCCGAACCTTTATGTGACTCATTTTATTGTGATATTTGCTTCATTAAGGTAGTCTGGAACCAAACCCGTGATATCTCAAAGGTAAGCCTATATGCACTAAATATAGGTGGCCCATTTGAAATATATGAATTATAAAACATGAATTCTGATTCATGACAGCCAACATTTTTATGGTTCCAAGGTTATGCTTAAAATGTGGTGACTTCAGAGCAATTATAAATTCTAACTGATAAATTGTGTGATATCAGTCATCATGTCTTGGGTTTAAATTCACTTCTATTTGACTGGAAGGACATTTCGTGTAGGCAGAACATACCACCAGTGGTATTTAAAGCTTCTATAATTCAAAAACACATATTTACTATTTCTTTTGTCTTAGATCATGCACAAAGGATTGCTGATACAGTCACCAGAAAGTATTAGTTGTGAATATGTTAATTGCAAGTGACAGAAAACCTCCTCAAACTGGATTAAGAAAAATGGGGAATTTATTGGTTCATAAAACTGGAAATTCCCAGCATGACCAGCTCTGTGATTTAGACTGAGCCATGGCAGTAAGTCCTTTTCTACTTCTCAGCTTTGTTTCTGTCTCTCCACCCCAGCTTGGTCACTTCTTGGGTGGAAACATGGCAGAAACCTAAGCCCGCATTCTGCCCCTCAAAAATCCCAAGGGAAAAGAGAGCCTCTCCAGCCTCCTTCAGAAATCTAGGTATCGTCTGTGATTGGCTCGGTTGTAGTAATGTTTATTTCTGATGCCATGCCTTGGAGAGTCTAACCAGCCAGGCAGTCCTCACACGCCCACCTCAGCTTGGGGTAGATTCAACCCAGCAGTCCACATACCTTACAGCACCAGAGAAAAAGAGGGAATGGATTATTCGAAATCAGGAAAACAAATGTCTAATATCGTTACCAAATCACAGATATTTAGAAACCAATGCAATTTTTGTATGAAATGTGACTTCTGTGTGCATGTGTTTTAAATTTCTCTTGTTATTTCATTGGCTTATATTTGTTATATTATAGCAGTTCTTGCTATCTTCTGCTATTATTGCCAATAAGCACTTTGAACTATGGCAGCCACAACAGAAAAGGCAAACACATAATCCATTTGTAATTTGCAGAAGAGGTAGGAACCTGATTCTTTGGGGGAGAGGTGCTGATTCTAGTAGGGGTGAAAATCGCATTGAAAATCTAGAATGTGGATTCTTTGCTGGGATGACCGTCATATCCATCAGAGACGAGCTTGATTGAGTGTGTTCATGTGGCCAGGGGCTTTCACCTGGAGCACACCTGTTTTTACAGCCCTCTTAAGGAAGTCCCCTGAGTTATTCCAAAGTGCTGGGTGCTCCTCAATAGCCCATAAAAAACAGTTTATGGGATTCCTTTTCCTTCTGGAAGGTGTAGTGTGTGAAAACACTCCCAAATTTCATAAGAATCTGTCCAAAAAATTCTGGTTTATAACGTGCTAGAATTCTACACCTCCCAAATGTGTACAATTTATATTTGTGATTGAATACCTTTGTAGATTATTACCTTTTTTTTGCAAGAATGTCATGGCTGGGCCTACTTTTGAATTTCTTGCTCTATTTGCCCACTCAGTACTTTTGATTGGATTGCATATGCCTCTGACCTCATTCAAATGGCATTTTTAGAAACTCATGCTTAAATATACCTGTTAACCCTCTAACCACCCCCCCATAAAGTATTTCTAAGTACAGGGCCCAGTTTGAACCCTGTAGGGGATTGTGTGATTGTCTGAGCTCCACAGGTGGCCCAAGTCAGGTGGGAAGAGCCTACCTTTGGGGCATTTGGTGATGTGCAGAGAACACCTAAACTGTACTTACGAAATGCTATATCGTGGTTGAAGTGCAGGTGAATATGTGAACATAGTATTTGCGTTTCCTGACTGTGTATTTTTATTTTTAAAAGGATTTCTTCCACGTTTCACTTAGGGGAATAGCATTTTAGTCCTTGGACTGCCTGAGGGAACATGGTTACATGATGGATTGAGAGATGCTACCACTGTCTCAGGGGACCATCTTGCTTGTACTGCGTGGATGTGTTATTTGCTTCTAGGGAATCCTGATGGAACATTTCTCTTTATAATCATTTTACTTACCATGCTGGGAAGTGCTACAGCTGTTAGGTAAATACAGGGTTTTCATTATAGTAAAGTAGGTTGATTTTTATCTGTAAATACCTGTTTTAACACTTCAGGACCTGGAAACTATTTTTATGATAGTCTTGTCAATGTCTCGTCAACAACGTTTGCAAATAAAGTAAGCAGGAGTGTATTGATTGCTGTTTGTTTTAAATATTTCCCACTTGAGATCAGCACAGATACTGTCCTGTGTCTTGGTCATATCCAGTCAACCCTCCTTTTCTGTGGGCTCCTTATGCATGGATTAAAGCAACCACAGATAAGAAATATTCAGAAAAACAAGCCTCTGAACTGAACATGTACAGATATTTTTTGGTCATTATTCCCTAAACAATATAGTATAACAACTATATAGAACATACCTTGTACAAGGTATTATAAGTAACCTAGACATGACTTAAAGTGTATAGTAGGATGTATGTAGGTTATATGCAAATACTATGCTGTCTTATATCAGGGACTTCAAATATCCTTGGATTTTGGATTCTGTGGATTTTGGTCTCTGAAGGGGGGGTCCTGGAACCAACCCCCCACAGATACTAAGGGACAACTGTATACAAGGCATATGATATATCTGATTACATACAGGTATACACACACGCAATATACCTGTTCAAGGTAATGAAGGAGGGTTTTGTCTCACAACAGTCTTTTTTCATTGACTTGCCTCTGTTCTCACCTGCTGGTATCTTGTGCTCTACAGAGCAGCCAGGTGTCTATGAATAAGACCTATGGATCATGCCAGTCCCTTGTCTTATGACTTGCCAGTGTCTTTACACTGTACTTATGATGAAATCTCTATCATGGCCCAAGGGACCAGACCCAATTTATCCTGTCTGTGTCTAAAATCATGTTCTATCATGTCATCACACAGGTAATGAGCTGCTCAGTGATACCAGACTTGTTTCTGTTCCTCAGACTCTAACCTGTACTCTGTTTGGAGCCTTTAAACTTACTGATACCTTTTGTTGGAATACCTGTTGCCAAATTCTTTCCCAAGTGTATCAGGGGACTACGGCCCCCAGTGCTGCAGAATAGACATTCACAAAACATGTGCAACATAAAACAGTCATCATTTTCCATAGCTCTTGTTCCTGGGTGGCTGAGGTGGAGATCGGCTAATGGAGGCTGGTCTCAGCAAGGTGGCTCTTCTGGTTCTGCCTGGGCTCCCTCCATGTCTGCAGCCCATTGGCTCTTCTGGGGGTAGCTCCATCCTGCACACCTCTCATCTTTCTCCTGGGGGTGTCGGCAGGCTGTTCTTATGGTCACAGCCAAAGTGCAGAAGCACAGGGATGCCCGAGACTGCTCAGGACCTGGTTCAGAGTCCGCCCTGCCTTATTCTGTTCACCGAAGTATGGCCCAGGGGCTGAATTCAGACTTGGGGCAGGGAGGAATTACATAGTCACAATCGCAAAGGTTGTGCACACTGGGAGGATGAAGTGTCGGGTGTGATATTTCAAGTTACCATGTCTTGGCTGCCTCCTGGCTATTCACCCGTTAGCTCCTTTGAGACTCCTCCCAGAAGTTGTGACCATCCTAAAGTAGCATCCCACCATTATCTCTCTATCACATCGCGGTACTTTCTGTCCTCAAATCGTCTTGTTTACATGGGCTCTGTCTGTGTCCCTCCCGCCTCCCTAGAACACGAGATCCATAAACCTCCCCCCGGGATCTGAAAGAGTGGTACAAGATAGACGCTCGATACAGTGTTGTCGAACAGATGATAGGTTTAAATGTCAGTTGCTGTTCACATTTAATTTTGCATATTATCTGATTTCACTTAGAATTAATGAGGAGATTAGGTTTCTAGTCTAGCATCTGTTTTTAACATTCTCTGCGTCTTGGAGCAAGTTACCCTACTCTCACCCTCGCTTCCTTATCTGTAAAACAAAGCTGTTAACCTGTATAGATCCGCACTTTGCTCCCAGCTCTGCCTGTCTGTGATTGTAGAGCCTGAGTCTATAGAACAAGGTAAATTTGCATTGCCTCATTCCTGAGTGCCCTGGGAAGGGATGTGTCCACAAACCGAGCAACAGTCCCGGGTAGCGAACGCCGTCTCAGCCAGTGTCAGTTAAGTCCCTACCATGTACATAGCCGTGTTAGAGTGAGAAGAAGACAGGATACCACAGGGCAACCAAGGCCCCTGCTGCAGGGAACATACAAGAGTAGCAAATGTGGAACATCAGTATGAAAAGGTAAAATGTGTAGTACTGAGAAATAATTTCCACTGGATTCAGGAAAGTTCTGAATGCACTGGTGTGCAACATTATCATTTCTACAATTGTTTTTTATATGTGTGTATGTATGTATATAATCCCTGATCTTAGTGAAAAATTAGCCACTTTTTGATTGAATGCCATGCTTTCAAATATTCTATGTATTTTGGCTTAACATTGCAGTATGTGGTATCCCTTTCTACATTTGTTCCAGTGGAAACTGAAAGCAACTGACTGCATTGCTAAGGGTCTCCCCTGATGATCACTCTCCCCTGCCCCAACAGAAGACTATGTAGCAGTTTCCCCTGGACTTTGGTGTTACGTGATTATCAAGAAAATCTCTTGACCAACCTTAAATGTACAGATCACATAGAAGCAAATCACGGTCTTCAATGAGGTCGTATGGCTCATGGGGTGGCTAAGTGGAATCAGCTTTTATAAAGCCCTTTCTGAATATCAAGGGAAAAGGGCTGAAAAGTAGCCTGTGTTTGGGGTGTTTTAAACCATCCCTATTTCCTTAGTGTACCCTACGTGTCAAAGTGACATGTGCTCGTGGACTCCTGGCTTAAGTGTGAACTGTGAAAGCCCACAAATACGAGCCTTGTCTTTTTTTCCTTTCTTTTTCTTTCTTTTTTTTGTTAGGATGCCTTGGAAATCTAACACAAATGAGACCCCTGAGGACATATCTCCCTCTGACACTAACTGATACGTAACAGGGACTTCCTTAATATCAAGATGATGGGCAAAGCAGAGGGAAAGCAAAAGCGTTGGTGAATTGTAATTGAAATCATGCAAGCCTCAAGCCCTGGAAGCTTTAAGGAATTTAATATTTTAGGAAAACCCACGTCTAGAGGAGCAGGCTCCCTATGACACGTGACCCCGGCCGCACCTCTCTGCCACTCGATGCTTTAAAAGGTGTGAAGCAGGGACCTTAAGTTTAGCACTATGCTGACTTATTTTAGCCTGCAATATTGAATATTGAGCAGGTAAAAGAAAGACATCTTCCACTCTGAAGTTGACCTTAATTCCTTGGCAGCAATTGCTGGTCTTCCCAAAAACCCACAACCACACTATTTTAGTGTTTGTCATCAGTATTTTTTTTTTCTTAGCCCCCTCATCACTGCTTCTTGCTACCCCCACCCACTTTCCAGCATATTAAAATCAGTCAAAAACGCTTTCCTCCTTGCAGGTATCCCGATCTTGCAGGTATCCGAGACCTGTTTTATGTCATGGATATATTAAAACGTACTTGGATCCGGCCCTGGTGTGTGGCCAGTTTTGCTTGTCTGTCTGCTGTGTTGGTAATGGAATTTTTATGGCATCATAAAATAGCTGGGGGTCACATACCATTTTTTTATCTTCTATTTCCTTGCATTGGTACAGTTTTACTAGCACGCATTAAAGACACCGTGCTTCACCGTGACTGTGTTAGCAAGAAAAACTAACTGCTTAGCATTCCTGCAGCTACTAAGCTTTCAAGTCAGAAAGACCATCCAGCCCATTGGTCCTCTTTGGCCCAATGGGGTAGATAGCCAGGAAATGTCCCCTCGTGACGGTGGAAGTGCAAGAGAGAAAGTCCCGTCACCAACTTTGTCACATTTGCTCAGATCCTGTTGGCCAGAGCAAGTCACATGGCTGAGCCCAACGTCAAGGCCGGGGAAATGACTTCCACCCATCACCAGGCCAAAGGAAAGCACATGGCCAGGCAGAAAGGGCGTTACAGTGGGAAATCATGCTGCTTTTACAGAGACAGTGGAAAGGAGGGTGTATTTTTAAATAATAATCAGTGTATATCAAATTATCTGCGTCAATCTCCAGGATATATTAAGTGGAAAAAAAGTAGTGGTGAGAACAAGAGAAAACTCATTTATGTTCATAATAAACTAGAGATAGAAATTGCATCTGAGCATGAGAAGTAGAAATTGAGCAGCAGAGGAGAAAAATCACCTTTTCCTTTCTTCTCTGAAACTTTTAGACAACTTGAATTTCTTTTTAACCTTGTGCTCCTTCAGCTAAAAACTACAACGATCAAAAGTTTTCAAAGTTAGGTGAATTGTTACCAACTAATCACATATGAGCCTTCCTGTTCCATTACTGTGGAGTGTGATTTAAGATTCCTGACTCCTGGATCATGTTTAACAGAAAGTACTGTAAGGAAAAATTAAGTGCTCCCTATTGAACAAAAGGCTGGCAGGTTTCAGATATTGAAACATTTATTGATAGAGAAGATATATAAAAATACTTGAATTAATTATCAAAGAGGCAAACTAAAAACAGAAACGAGCTACCTTCTCCCCCTTTTGTCTGGTGAATCAGGAAATAAACAATTCAACGAAAACTCCAGGTGTGTCTGGGGAAGTTGCTGTGTTTTTTTCTCGATTCTGCACGTGGCTGGTTCTCTAGCCATTCAGGCATCAGCCGGAGTCCGTCCTTGGAGAGGCCCACCTTGTTCCTGTGTCTAAGGCAGGCTCGGTCCTCCACTGATCTTTCTGTATCGTGTTATCCCATTTTATCTTCTTCATAGCATTGATCTTGTGTCTTTGTTTATGAGTCTGTCCGTGCTGGAGTGTAAGCTCTCTTGAAGCGTGTATGTTTACCTCCGTGCCCATGGTTACAGCAGCAACTACCATTTATCAATTTAGATTTTAATTCATACACAACAAATATCACTCTTTTTGGTGTTTAGTTCTGAGTCTTGACAAATGCTTGGGTTTCTGTAATCATTGCCGTCAGTATACAGAACACTTTGTCATCCTCAAAATTCCTTCACGCTGACATTCTTTAGTGAAATTTTCTCCTTCCCTCCCTTTTTCCCAAACCTCTGGCAATCAGTGGCTTGATTTCCACCACTAGACTGTCAAATAAAGACAATTATACAATATGCAGCCACAAGGGACATTTTTTGAGGGTTTACTATGTGCCAAAATTATTCTAAATGCTCTACATGCACAATATCATAAACGCTTTTTATTCCTGTTGTGTATATAATGAAAATGAGTCTCAGATTGCACATGTAGCATAAATACTATTTGCCTAACTTCTTGGCTCTGGGAAGAGGCAAGCTGACGCACAAACACAAGCTTCTATAGCCCTTTAGCCAGAGCTGCTAACCACACTGCCTTATAGGTCGTAAGTGCTTGGCAAAATCTGTGGAAATGGGTGAGTATGCAAACAGTTCTGGTATCTAGCATTCTGCATTGGGAGCCCACCTCTAGGGATATGTCCCAGGGCCACCCTCCTAAATCAGGTATCTGATGAGTTTCACTGCAGTATAGCTGATAAAAATGGAACAAATCAAATGTCCAGTAACCTCAATGACAGTACAGCAGCCGCATGCTCCCCAAACTTCCAGCAGGAGAAATAATTTTGCTTTTGTCAAAATTGTGATAGCAGAATCACAAGTACGTGGGATTGGCCATGTGAGTTGTCAAATAGAAGTCACTGTCCTGCTGAAATGGGGGAATTAGACATGTTTCATCAAGATATGAAATAAAACGAGGGAAAACCTCGCAGCTCTTGGGCATAACGCAGTCAATACCGACGCTTGTGTTTGTGCCAGGGCTGTCTCGTTGGCGCTCTTGCTGTTCACACAAATGCCCCGCACCCTGCGGTGGTGTTCCGGGCAAGTGGGGTGGCTTGCAAATGATGTTACAGCAGAGTTTGTGTTTTGACTGTCTTAGTCTGTTTGTGCTGCTACAAAGGGATACTTGAGGCTGGGCAATTTATAAAGAAAAGTCTATCTGTGGGTCACGGTGCTGTTGGCTGTCCAAGAAGCATGGTGCAGGTGTGTGTGTCTGGTGAGGGCTTCAGGCTGCTGCCGTCCATAGTGGAAGGGAAGAGGGGGCGGCTGAGCAGAGATTACATGGCAAGAGAGGAGGGTAGAGAGAGGGGAGGGAGGTGCCAGGCTCTTTCTAACAGCCAGCTCTCACCCAGCTCATTCATTATCACAAAGACTGCACCAGCCAATGGAACATTACTCAATTTTAAGAAATGACAGTGAGCTAGCACCATTTATATTATCCTGGATTAAGCTTGAACCCATTATTTAAAATGAGGTGACACAAGACCAGAAGAATGGACCGCACATGTACTTGCCATCAAACTGGTATTGACTGATTAACACTATGGTGGTAGTGTTCACTGGGGATTTGGGGGGTGGGGGGTAAATCCACGTCTGAGCGATGTGGTGGGCACTGTGGAGGGGTGGGACGTGCTTGAAAAGTAGTTGGGGAGCGGAATTAGGGGTCTCAATAGGGGAAAGGAATTCCTCAAAAACTGATTTATGTGATTAACTGTACACCTCGGTAAATTCACTGAAAATCATTTAATTTTACACTTAAAGTGGAGTAAAGGCATGATATGTAAAGTATACTTCAATAAAGAAAAAAAAAGAAGAGATATGAAGAACTACATATGCATATATGCATGTATGTATACATACATGCATATATGTAGACTATTTCCATATATGCATGTATGTAGACTATTTCCAGAAGGATGCCCAAGAAAGTTATTAATATAATAGTGGCAGGAGATCTGTGAGCAAGAGAGTGGTATATATTTTCCCATATGCCCTATTGTACTATTTGGAATTTTCTACTATTGTGTGTATTACTTTTTCCAATAAAAATAGTTAATAAAACAATAAAAGAAGTAAGATTTTAAAAAGTAACAGATGTCACAAAATGCTTAATGGGACTCTGCAGTATCTTTTAGAGTAACGTGAAGTAGAGCAAGATGAGGAGAAAGACTAAAATGGAAGCAACTGACAGCACTTTCCAGCAGGCAGTACATTTTTTAGCAAGTTGCAATATATTTTTATGTCAGACAAGCATAATTTAAATAACATTAGGCTGGATAGCCAAGATCTGGGTTCAAGCCCTGCAAATGCACTGCAATCTTTTGCTGTTATTCTGGGAGGAAATCACTTGAACCTCTCTATGGTTCAGAATTCCTATATGCTAATAGCCCGAGATTTGGGATTCCTCTATCAAGGTCTGCTTGTACACTGGCCACTGGGGTTTATTAAAGACCCAGCATATGCAGTGGAAAGATCAAGGGCCTTGGAAACAGACACACTCTGGTTTGCATTCTATGCCACCAATGTATTAACTGTTAGACCTTGAAAAAATGATTTAATCTCTCTCCATTTTTGATAAGATTGGGTAATGTCTGCCTCCAGAATTGCTGTTAAAGATTAGCCAAATGGCAATATAGTCATGTGTCACTTAATGATGGGGATATGTTTTAAGACATGAGCCACTGGGTAATTTCATTGCTGTATGAACATGATAGCATACTTATACAAACCTAGATGATACAGCCTACTACATACCTAGGCTCTATGGTATAGCCTATTGCTCCTAGGCTACAAACCTGTACAGCATGTTACCGTACTGAATAGGATAGGCAACTGTGGCACAAAGGCAAGTATTTGTGTATCTAAGCTTACCTAAACATAGAAAAGGTACAGTAAAAAATACGGTATAAAAAATAGTACACCTGTATACGGCACTTACCACGAATGGAGTTTGCGAGCCTCGCAGTTGATCTGGTGAGGCAGTGAGTGAGTGCTGAGTGAATGCGAAGGCCTGGGACGTTACTGTACACTACTGTCGACTCTATAAACACCGCACACTTAGGCTGCACTAAATTTATTAAAAAATATTCTTTCTTCAATAGTAAATCAACCTTGGTTCACTGTAACTTTTTTACTCTATAAACTTTTTCATTTCTTGGACTTTTTAGCTCTTTTATAATAACACTTGAAATATGAGCATATTGTACAGCTCTACAGAAATATTTTCTGTCTTTATATCCTTATTCTATAAGCTTTTTTCTATTTTTAACTTTTTCTTTTACTTTTTAAAGTTTTTTTTTTTTTTTTTTTTTTTTGTTAAAAACTAAGACATAAGCACACACATTCGCCTAGGCCTATACAGAATCGAAATCATCAAGACGTCACCAGGCGACAGGAATTTTTCAGCTCCATTGTAACCTGCTGGTACCACCATTGTATGTACGGTCTGTCATTGAAACATTGTTATGTGCTGCGTGACTATGTAGAGAATTCCTGGTATTTGATGGCACTCAAAAATGTAAAACTTCCTTCTGAAACCATCTCAACAAACCAACTGAGAAGATCCTCCAGCTGAGGAGGGCAGAATTACCCATTTCTGACATCTATTTCTTTCCTTTAAATGTGTTGCCATCAACAAGCAGGGGACAGGCCCAGAGGGAAATGACAACCTTCTGGTAATCAGAATCTTTTATTCACAACACATCTTAATGCTTGGTCCCACGTGGCATGTCTTACAGCATTATCTCGACAAGGAAGAGGCATCAAAACAATGCAGCCCAATCACAACATCATATTAATCTTATAGTTCACAAAGTACTTTCACATATACTAGTCCATGAGATCTCCAAAACAAGTTGTGAGTCATTCATTCATTCATTTCGTCATCTCTTCAGTACATATGTATTGACCATCTGCTATGTGCCAGGCACTGTACTAGAGATAACATTGATAAACAAAAAGAGTTATATTGATACACAAAAAAGAGTTATAGTAATGGCCTTCAGAAATCTGACAATTCAATCTGGAGAGGCATACATTAATGGAATAACCATATAAATAAATAACAGATTAAAACAGTGGTGAGTGCTTTCCAGGCTGACAGTGTGTGCAAAGACCCTGTGGCAAGAAGGGAAGGGGTCACACTATTAAGGAACAGAAAGAGTCCAAGGTGTTAAAGGCATACCATGAGGTGACTACAAGGTGACTTGCAGGAGGTGGGCGGGGGTGGGGTGGGAGGAAGGGCCAGGTAGAAATTTCCTTAGGGACTGCAGAGGATTAACACTTGCCACCAGCTAAATGCAGAGAGCTGAGTTGAGCAGATACCCTACAGAACATCCTGCCGTGAGCAGGTGGAGGAGAAGGGCACAGGCCCGGCACACATGGGTTAAATCATTTCTGCTTCCTGAATGGAATTCAAAAAGCCTGAGTGGGTCCTTGTCCTGTTTATGTCTCCTAAAAGCTCCATAAGAGAGGGAGGGGAGAGGGAGGGTGGGGCTCATGTGTCTTATTTCAAAGGTGGCAAGAGCAAGGCTATATAATGCTTGCAAGAAGAGGGTGATTGGGACTTTAATAAGAAATTCATGGTTTCAAGACTTTCCTTAGTACCTGTATCTTTTCTCAGTTCTTTCCTCTAGCCCACAGATGCCTACTTTTGTTATTGTTGATAGCCTTGAGAAATTATCCCAGTCTCCAGAAACCAGACAGTAAACTAAATGTGTCTGCGACTGTGTGGAGCCTCTTGACATGTGGGGACTCCACAAATTCAAGACTACAGACATCTCTGTCAATATCTGGACAGAGATAATAAGGGAGAGTGGGTTGTAAGTCTTGAGGTGGTCATTGGAATGGACAGTGGTTCTCAATGCTGGGTGCACATTATAATCAGCTGGTCACAATAAACACACACACAAACAAACAACAGCCATGACTGAAGTCTGCACAAGACCAGCTAAATCCAAACCTCTGGGTGAGGGCAACGCACTGATGCCTTTTCAGTGTACTTGGGGAAAACCACTGGCATGGAGAAAACACACCTGTGTCCACATCCTCCGTTGTTGGTGATGTGAACTTGGGAAAGTCAGCCCTGTCTTGGGACCTCGGTGTTCCTGTCTGTACACTTGAGGAGCAGTTCCAGATGACGGCAAAGACCTCTGCCAGCTGAGGCCCTCTAGGACTCTGATTCCACTCTAGAATGTGGTGGCATCCATACTCACAATGAGCCCTACCCCTGCCTGCGTCCTACTGCTCCCTTCCCAAGTGCCTCCTTCATTTCGAGGGGATGGTATCATGGAGAGGGCACCAGCCTGGAGTCAGTCTCCTGTCCACACGTGCAACGTCTTAGCTGACCAATGTCACTCAAAAATTCCAGACCCCAGTGCGCCTCATCTGTCAGGTGGTGCCAGTGTTAAGCTTTCTCAGTTAAGAAAGCAGAAAGCTGGGCCAGAATGTCCCCCTTGGCCCCTTCTAGCACTAATGGCCTGGGAGAGTCCCAGTCTCCACAAGCAAGTAACATTTAAAGAAATGCAAATACAAATGTGCAAAGTGGTGTTCCCAGCAATGAATATTCTGTGGGCTCTGAAGCTCACAATCCACTCATAATACAATCATGCTTATCTCCACTGTGCTGTGCTGCCCTGCAGCTTGTCATTTCATCAGCAAGCCTGCCCAGTAACTTGGAAGCAAACTGGGAAGAACGGGGACTATCGAATCTACTTTAATCTGCCTACCAAACTCCAAGGAGCTAATAGCTGTGGCTACATGGAAGGAAGGGGATGGCCTTGCTACTGCTGTTGGGAACACAAAGTCACCATTAGCACGGGGTTTGGGGGGGTCACAGGGACATCCCCCACGTGGCCTCACCTGCTGGACATCTGTTGTGACCAATGTGCTGTGGTGTCCCAAATGCTCTTCCCTCTTCTAAGCTCCATATTCAACTGCCCCCTGTATCTGCTTCTTAAAAAAATGGCCTTACCATCTCAGCCAGTGGCCCAAGGGATGACACTGGGAGTTACCCAAGACACATGCCTCTCCTTCGCCTTGTGCGCTGAGACCTGTAAAATCTCATGCAGAAATATCTCGCGTATGCCTCTCCTCATCTCTAAGCCTTTCCCAAGCAACTGCACCAGCCTCCTGGTTGCTTTTCTTGCTAACTACTTCCTTTCAATCTATCCTGGCTGAATGACTGTGTTAGGACATGGTTTAAATGTCACTCACCCCTAAAAGAAGCCCCTCCTCTTTCCTTTACCTAAAGAAATTGTCCCAGTATTTCTTTCTCACAACTCTACTGAGTTCCTTCATAGCACTTACTATGGTCTAGTATTGCCTTCTTCTTTTGTTTGTTTGCCTCCCTGCTTTCTGTCTCCCCACTAGAATATCAGTGCCAGGAGGACAAGGTCCCAGTCTTTTTTGCTCATGTGAGGCCCTGACATTTAGCACAGTGCCTGGCACATCATGGGCTCTCAATAAATATTTGTTGAGTGAATGAATGAATAAGAGCTCATCAGATAGTGTCCAAATGTCCCAGCCTTGGGTACCAGGCCCCCCAGCATGTGGCCTGAGCCCACCTCTTTTCTCTATCCACGGCCTCTGCCCTCCATGCCCTGCAAGGAGTGTGTTTCACTCTTCTCCAAACTGCCATGACCTTAAATGTTCCTATGGATTTTCACACGCTGGTCTTGATGCCTGAAACACTCTTCTCTCTCTTCTGGCAAACTCCTACTCATCTTTGAGGAACCAGTTCACCTTTCACAGCTTTCAAAAGCTTCCCTTGCCCCTGCCAATCTCTCTTCAGCACTCCTGTGGCACTCTGAGATATCAACGCTGGAGCTTTGCAATTTGTTATACTGATTTATTTAAGTGGCTGCCTCGCACTCTGGACCACGAGCAACTGTGTGCAAAGATCCTCTTGGTTCATCTTTGTTTTCCATTAGCACCTGGTGTGGTACCCAGTCCACACAGTTATTGAATTCCTATGAATTATGTCTGCATTTCCAAAAGCTGTCCACATGAGAGCTGGTCCCATTAAAAGCAGTAGAAACTCATAACTGAAAGGATGAAAGTGCCAGTGCTCTTGCACGTCCTAACCATCTTCACAGGGCACACCCAGGCACTCCATTCATTTATGGACTTTTAATTGTGACAATGGACAGCACAAAACAAGTCCATTTTTGGCAATAAGGTCAGGTTGTATACAAACAAGGAGACGGTTTCCCACTTTATCCTTCTGCTGGAGATGACCTTCTGTCATCAAATGTTATTGAGCACCTACCAGGCACTGCGCCAGGCACCAGACTATCCCAAAGTCAGATAGAACATGGTTTTGACCTACAGGAACTCATGATCTAGGAGGGGCAGGGAGAAGGTGTCCTTTCTTCTTCTTTTGCCTACTTTAACTTAAAACCTGATCACTGTTGATAAATGAAGATTTCACTCCAAGTTGATTAGGCAATTCAAGTAGCTCGTTAGGAGAAGAGGTGCCTTTTCTGTGCCTTTCGCATGCAGAATGTCCCATGATATAACAGCAGACAGTGCTGTGATCTGGCGCACCTGACCCCTGCTGACAAAGAGGCACGAGGGAAGGTCCCCACTGCAGAGGCGTGTCCAAAGCCCATAGTAACTGGCAGCCTAGGACCTGTTCGTGAGTTATAGGGCATCACAAAAGTGTGCTAATTTCAGACCCCTGCCTAAGTTGCCCTTAAATCATCAGAAATACCTGAAATCGACTTTAGAAAAAGATCATTTGGATTTCCTGGTGGCTTGCCCCATTGCCCCAAACACTGGCAGATGTCCCTATGGTTTGCAGGCTTAGGTTTTTCTACTTTTGGAGGAAATGCCTGCAAGTGTGCAGAGCACAGTGGACAGATGGGCCGCCAACCCCACCCCTCCCCAGCTGCTACCCTCTTGGCTGACCATTATAAGAGAGATAAGCTTCTAGGATAGCAGCCCCTATGCATCTGAAAGATGCTATTCATGCTCCTTACCCAGGGTGGCCCTTGGGAAGGTCAGCATCTGCTTCCACAATTATTGTCCTCTCCCTAATCTCTTGCCAATATAGGGACACTTATCCCCAGGGTGACCTAACCTAACGTAACTCAGGGCTGAGCAGGGATCCTTCTGAGATTTAGAGTCTTTTACGAGCTTTTGGCTTCATCTCCATTTTTTGGTTTTAAAATCCAAATTACATCTATTACATTCCTCAATAGAAAGGCTCTGCTGGCCAGAAGGGAATAATAAATTTTATAAATTACCCAATTAATCGCAACAGCAAACAATTAAGTTGGTGGGGACAGTCGGCAGTCTACCTTCTTTTTGGAGGGATGTTTTAGGATGTACATAATGCTGTTGTTGACGTCGCTTAAACTTATCAGCCCCTGGAGATCAGCGTTAACTGGGCTAATTCATAGTGAAATAAAGACGATTTGAGATACCGCTCTCTGAAAAGTCTATGCTAGTAAAATTTCTCAAGTTTGCTTTATTCGGCTTATGAAAAGTTTTTCTGAAAGAAAGAGAAGATATCGATTGAGGACTCCCAGGGCACAATTACGGGCACGTATCCCTCACGGAGCATGCGTATGAGCACAGTGCAGGGTGCTGTACAGACATTCTCTCATCTGGTTTCACAGCGCTTCAAAACTTGAGACTCAGAAAGTTGGTGGCCCTCCCATCCCACTACCACAGGATCTCGTTCAATCACACCCTCTGAGCAGGTTTCAAGAACCGGCACTTAGAGACCTGCTCACATTTTTCTGGTGATCAAATGTCCATGTTTCCTAAATTCCCTTTCACTGCTTTGGAGAGAGAAATAAGGCCTTGAGTACTGTTGATGGAAATAATCAGGCACTATTTTCTCAAGGGTTTATATATGTCAGGAGTTTTTACACATATTTCCAGTAATTGTCACAAATCCTCTATGGTAAACATATCACAATATCCATTTTATAATTGCAAAGCTGAAGTTCAAAATGGTGACACATTTGTCCGGGGCTGCAGAGCCGATGTGAACCCTCATCTATCTGCTCCAGTGTCTGCGTTTCCTCGCTATTCCATGGGTAAGGAAATGGGGTATTGGACATTCGTGGGGATGTACTATGTGAAACAGGCCAGAGCGAGTGGTTCGGGACTCAGGCTGTGGTTGAAGAAAGGACCCAGAGACCACCCATTGGCCAAGTGGGTCAGGGTCAAAGGGTCGGTTTACTATCATTTAAGAGTCACACAGAGCCCGTGACAATTCCTTCAGTTAGTGGAAAATCACCAGCATTTTTATTACAACATTGATGTGATAAGGTAGGGAGTGGTGAGGGCATGGGCCGCTAGATAGCAACATCAGAAATTTAGAGCTGGAAGTGTTCGGAGGGCCCACGGAAGCCGACCTCTCATTTCAGAGCTGAGAACATGGAAAATAAGAAAGGGCAGGTGACCTGCCCAAGTCCTTACAGCTTACGGGTGGTGAGTTACAGACGGAACACAGGTGTCCTATGTCCTCGGCTGGTGTTCTAGCCCTCACATACGTGTTATAGCGTTAGGCACTCATGAAACAAGTCACACATACTCTCTATTTTTTTTATAAGAGATTATCGCTAACAGAAAGATAAAGTATGCAGCACACATAACTCCTCATGGGCCACGGAAGGGAGCCTACTTTACAGTTGAGGGGGTCAAAAATTCCAGAGATGGAGAGGGAATTTCCCCAGGCCCTATAGCTGATTAGTAGCAGAGTTAGGGCCCAAATCCAGGTTTCTCAAATCCTAGCCCCCTGCTCTTTTCCCTCTCTCATTCTTTTTCCTAAGCCTACTCCCTACTTCTGTATGCGCAGGTGACCTTGGGCTCAACAAGACATTGTGAAAAAATAATCCCACCAGATATCATCTAATAAGGACTTCTTTAGAAGAATAGGAGCCTTTAATGTCTAAAAGAATAAATGCTTAATGATTAGAAATAAATAATGGAATAATAAAGTAATTAAATTCAGGCCAACACTTACTTCTTTAGTGACATTTTATTTATTTCAAATATTCATCAAGTACATGCTGGGCATGCAAATAATAATAACTTTGCTTATAATTGGAGCAACAATTTATTAGTGACCATGTTTATACCTTATCTTAATTGACCCTTAAAACAATTTGGTAAGTAAATACCTTCATCCTTGCAGCACAGAATACTAGCTGCCTATTTCAATATTCATTCTTTCCTTCCTTTTAGAAATAGAAACTTAATTTCTGGCTGGATATATTTTTGCCTAGTCAGTTAAATGTATTTCTCAGATTCTCTTACATGTAAATGTGGCTACATAACTAAATTTTGGCCAGTGAAATGTAAGCAGAATAGTCATATGAGTGTTCTAGGAAGTTTCCTTAAGGAAGGGAACATGCCCTATTTTTTGCTTCCTTATTCTCTATATAATGCTTCTTAAAACACAGGTGTGATGGCTGGAACTCTAGTGGCCCTTTTGAACTAGGAGGATTCATCCTAGGGCTGCATCCTAGGTATGGATCCATGAGCAGAGCGTTGTAAGGAATCAGAGTCCCTGACCATTTTGTGGAGCTACTGTAGCATTGCTAGACCACCTCCTCTGAACATCCTTTTGTGTGTGAAAAAAATAAATTTGTTTAGGCAACAAAACTTCAGGCTTTTTATTATATGCAATCAAAATCTAATCCTAACTGATAAAATTCTTTTTTTTTATGTATGCTTGTGTTTATTTATTTATTTTTGAGGAATATTCATACTCTTTTCCATACTGGTTGCAACATTTACATTCCTATCCTCAATGCACAAGGGTTTTTTTTTTTTTTATTGGGGGAAAACTACAAAGCATTTACAGTACAATGTTTACAGTCACAATTTGTAGTGAGCTGATTTCCCAAAATATATTACCACTCAAGTTGACTT